>CM034060.1:1906843-1971028 GCA_019804595.1 Bruguiera parviflora
CTGCTGCCTAAAGGGAAGGAATTAATAGACTTGCATTTCCAAAATTCAATGCATTACCATTTGATGTCCACAAGGGATTGTCAAACAGTAGCCCTGGTCTGTGTGATAGGAAACATTCAATTATCTGAGTCACTATATTGGCTGACATGCCATTATGGATTGAGAAAACTTTGAGGTGAACTGTTAAGTTTTAGAAGATGAAAACTACGGATTTTCTTTTTGTTCTTTTTTTGATAGGGGCAGTGGTTTCCCTCTCTAAACGTTCTTAATTGATCAGGTGTTTTAGCTCAAGTTCTGAAAGTTTATTAAACTTTCAGTCTAATTATTAGGATAGATGAGTTATAGCTGTCAGCTGCCCTCCATGTTTTTCCCAATTCATCCAGAGCACTGATTAACTGGTTTCTTTGAAGGCATTACGCTATATCAGGCAAATTGCTCAGGAAACCAGTGGTGAGGTGGTCTATGGTTTGGGAAGGCAACCAGCTGTTCTGAGGACTTTTAGCCAGAGATTAAGCAGGTAGCCTCTACATCCTTTATATCTCTGAATTTGTGTCATTTGTTGGGTTTCTCTATGCAAACCCAAATTCATGGGTCTATGCATATTGATTAATGCATGTTTTGAACATTCATATGCTTTATCTATAGTTTTGTTTTATGCCTCTCTTTTTGTCTTGATTTCATGTAGAGGATTTAATGATGCCATCAATGGGTTTAATGACGATGGCTGGTCACTGGCCAATTGCGATGGAGCTGAAGATGTAATTATTGCTGTTAATTCTACCAAAAATTTGAGCAGCACTTCCAACCCTGCCACTTCCTTTTCATTCCTTGGAGGCATTCTTTGTGCGAAGGCCTCTATGCTGCTGCAGGTAAGTTCCAATACTGCTGTGAATTTTTGTAAGTTGCAGAAAAGTGATGTCCAATGTTGGATGCTGGAGTTGCATTCTTTATCTTTTTATTTTTTATTATTATTATTTTTTTTTCTGGAACTTGTCATAAATATTTCATTTTCAGTGCCAACTGTAGACAACAATAAGTGGTCTTCCAGTTGATGTGATGAATACCAGGAGTTTTGACTGTTCGCTGACTGTTAATTGTAGTTTGGTATGACCTGCTTTTGAACTAAGTGGTAAAGCCTGGAAGCCTGCTCATTTTGCTAAGATATAAGCGGAATATTATGTGGTTCTTTCTGATCTTGTACTCATGCTGGGAAGATTTTTTCAACGTTAGAAAGTGGATCCAATTTATTTATGCTAAAGATCTTTGGAAAATTACAGTTCTTTGACTTCTCTATTTTTTGGCTACAAGAATGGCCCGGGAATTTTGATAAAGCCGCTGATTGGATACCAGAGTTCATGGTAGTCATGTTTGCTTGAAAAATAGGACTTTTTTGTAGCAAGACTTTGATGCGAAAATCTTTTTGTTTTTTTTGGTATTCCCCTTTGTAGAATGTCCCTCCTGTTGTGCTGGTTCGCTTCCTAAGGGAACACCGGTCAGAATGGGCTGATTTCAATGTTGATGCCTATTCTGCTGCTTCATTGAAAGCTGGTTCATATGCATATCCAGGGATGATGTCCACAAGGTTTACTGGGAGCCAAATGATCATGCCGTTTGGTCACACAATTGAACATGAAGAGGTCTGTTTTTTGGTCACAGCTATTCCTTTTCTCTCCATGCTAGATGTATTCACATGGGTTAGCAGGATAATTTTGTTTAAAATGAGCCTGCAACTTAAATCAAATCCATATTGTGCCACATATGCCAGAGTTACTTTTGCCCCTAGTCACCAGTCACTTCTTATCCCTATACTTGATTTTCACAATGTTTATGAGTGACCAATTATTCCTTCATTTTGCAAAATTGATTCCTCTTCCATACCCTCTCGTCAATCCTTGGATGGCTTAGAAAAAGAAAATTGTTTGGTGCATTGGATCTTTAGATAATAATCTTATTTTCTTTGGTTTACCTATACATCTGCATGCACTTGTACCTAACAGAACCTTTTTCCCCAGTTGCTTGAAGTTGTAAGGCTTGAAGGCCATTCTCTTGTGCAAGATGCCTTTGTTCCAAGGGACATTCATCTCCTACAGGTGCTACTTTTAATATCTAATTGGCACTATTAGCTTATAATGTATTACATGTGTATACTTTGTATATGTGAATTGCCTTGGGGAGTGGCAAGCACCTTGATGTGCATAGGTTCACATTGTTTGCAATAAAAATTATGAAGTGGTCCCCCTTATCCCCTATCTTCTTTGGTAACGAAATTATGTGCCAGTAACCTTCAATTTCTTGTGCAGATATGTAGTGGAATTGATGAGAATGCTGTTGGAGCCTGTTCTGAGCTTGTTTTTGCTCCAATTGATGAAATGTTTCCTGATGATGCTCCATTACTACCCTCTGGTTTCCGTGTGATTCCATTGGATTTAAAAACAGTTGAGTTTACCTTGACTTTACCTTAAACGTTCATCAAATACACAGTTTTTTCCTTTTTAGCCCATCTACTTATTGTTTCATCATGCAGAAGGACACACAAGATGCATTGACTACAAATCGTACCCTGGATCTTACATCAAGTCTTGAAGTAGGCCCTGCAACAAACAAGGTTGAAGGAGATGCTTCTTCATGTCATAACCTGCGGTCGGTATTGACAATTGCTTTCCAGTTCCCCTTTGAAAGCAATCTTCAGGATAATGTTGCCAGCATGGCATGTCAGTATGTGCGAAGTGTGATATCATCCATTCAGAGGGTTGCCATGGCTATATCTCCCTCAGGATTAAGCCCAGCTTTGGGTCCAAAGCTTTCACCAGGATCTCCTGAAGCTCTTACTCTAGCTCATTGGATTTGCCAAAGCTACAAGCAAGTGCTGCTTATTTTTCATTCTACCAGATTTCAAATTTGTTTAATCAATCAGTATCCCTTCAGGCTACAATAATCTACTTCTTTATTTTACACAGTGTGCTTCTATATGATTTGTAGATCTTCTGTTCTGTTTCCTCAGTTATTATTTAGGAGCGGAATTACTGAGATCAGATGCAATCATTGGAGACTCTGTATTGAAACAGTTGTGGCATCATCAAGACGCCATTTTATGTTGTTCAGTAAAGGTACAAATTGTTTATAGTTAGATTACATGGCTTGCCAATTTATCAAAACATGCATGAAGAGTCTCAAATTGCACATATTGTTCATTGGAACTTAGCAGTTTAAGATGAACTGTGGAGATTAATCTACGTTTCATTGATTGCTGCAGTCCCTGCCGGTTTTAATCTTCGCCAACCAGGCTGGACTCGACATGCTGGAAACTACTTTAGTGGCTTTACAAGATTTCACGCTGGATAAAATTTTTGATGAATCTGGACGAAAGTCATTGTTTGTAGACTTCGGAAAAGTAATGCAACAGGTACATCTCTACATTGAATGTGTACTATTTCTGTTCATTCTGAGGACACTGGGACGAGCTCACTGATGACTATCTGTACTCAAATCCTCTTTGAACAAATTTCCATCAGACTTGTTTTATCGGGTTATTTGCCTTGCGAGGGTTAAGGGAGAGTTGGGCAACCTTTCCCATGCCAAAAGGTTTTCCATTGGAAAAACTGATCCAACTTTTGCATCTGAATCTGAAATGTTGCAAATCTATTCTGTTCTTGCTACCAGGGATGGGCTTACCTACCAGCTGGAATATGCACGTCCACGATGGGGCGCCATGTTTCATATGAGCAAGCTATCGTGTGGAAAGTCCTCGTGGCAGAAGAAAATGCTGTTCATTGCCTAGCCTTCTCTTTTGTAAACTGGTCTTTTGTGTGAAGAGCATAGTTCATTCTTCCAATCTTCCTTCCTCTCTCCTCTACCCCCACCTCACTTTGCATGTGGATAACCCCCCCACCTCTCCCCCGCTGGAAGAGAAAAGGAAAAATGTAGGTGGGGGATTTTTGAAATTAGTTTTTAACAAGTTTTGTAATGTCTAAACAACAGCTCAAGGTTTGCATATTATTAATTTGATTAAATTTTGGTTTAAGTTGGTGCTAACGAAAATTCGAACCGACACCTTCGCGGGTAAGAAGAAATGACTGGTATTTATTGCGTACTAAAATTTAGTTAAATCTCTGTCCGTCTCCAAGCTCCGGCCGGTTCACCGGGCCTCGTCAGTGTAAATATATCTATTAGCTTTTCAGCTCAATGTTGGAACTCGAAACTAAAACTGATTTATGGGAAGGAATCTGTGTTTTCTCCTGTGACCATCGAAATTTGAAAAGCCGTTTCCTGACCTACTTGTTCATTTTACAACGAAACGGGAACCAGAAATTATCTTATTCCTCGCTTAAGAAAAGTTGCATCGGTTGGTCCGGTGACGAGTGAATGCATTTTATGTTCCATGTGGAAGCTACAGTGGCGATGCTTTATGCTAGCAAAACAAAATCCTACGTGGGCAACAAAACAGGGCGAGGCACCACAAATACTTACTTTGCGTTCTGACCTACAAAGATTGCCGTGGGAAGAGAATCAAAAACAATACTATTGTAAATCACAGTACACGACAGGAGATAATGAACAACCATTTGCACGCTTTCAATCAATATCACGAAGCGGCCATCTTTGCCGTTCTTTTAAATTTCCTGGGATGGTCTTCTCTCAGCGTGATGCCAGCGACCAAAAGTTTAAGAGAAAAGATGGTAATGCAGCAAACCAGCCAATGAAAGCCATGGCTGTAGCAGTTTCAAATTGCTGGCAATGGTTCCGGGAACAGTCATCAAGATCGTTGTCGATTAAGACGGTGACACCAGCAGAAGAACAAGCTGCGGCAAATGTGAGGGTGGAAATTATCTGCATGAGAAAATCAACATGATCTGATCATTAAGTTTTGGAACAAGGAAAATAAAGTTTCGTTGAAATAACTAGAACATGTAAGCAAAAAAATATGGCAAAATTCACAGCAGCAGATGGCCGCTTAATGAAAGAACCACCTTGCAGTTGCATGGTTAGGATCAATGATATCTATTTAATCCTGTTCGAGGATTCGTGCAGAACAGGAATAACCCAAAAAATAAAAAACAAAAAAAGGATAAAAATTTGCAAGCCTCCCAAGAACATGGTATAAAGGATCCCTGTTTCACAGTAGGAATAACTGTACTGTGAGACCTCCATCATCTAAGCAAACTTGTTAGACATTCTACCTTCATGCTGTTAGTTCTCAAGTCAACGAGCACCGTGAAAACCATATAAAATTATAGTAAGCACCACAGTGATAGCTATGGTAAAGTTGAGACATGTATTCAATAAATGGTAGCAAACGTTGTTTCCCGCCATTCAAAAAGATACTAGTTAGGGATTTCACTAAATTGTAGCATTTATTTCATTTTTTACTGCTCATTTTCTGAGAAGTTGCCAGAATATTACACTCGGTATTTATAATGATATGGAGTTGAAGGCCATATAACAACAATCAAGCTTTGGCACTTGAAACATAAAATTCAAATTAGATCACTGTAGTAAAGTTTGGATGCTCGCATACAGCATTCAAAGGGCTGAACTGAACAGTGAAATATATTTTAGAGAAAACATGCAGAGCATGTGAATAATTTCCACAAAGACAATAAGATAGCAGGACAAGAAAGGCCTGCCATGCACTATAATGGTTCAGTTGCCTATTAATCATTTTAACTTACCCCATCTCCAACAGCAAACATGCTTACAACCTGATAGTTTTGCAAGGAGCGCATCACTAAAAGGGCATAAATGTCGAGAATAGCTAAGGAAAGACTCCACAAACACTGCAACCCAGTGGCCGCGACAAGGTAACTGTTATAACATACATCAGAATGTAGCGAAGGCATAAGTATCAGATCTGAAATCAGATAAAGACTTGAAAATCAATTGGTTGTTGCTTAAACATTATCAATGTCTGAACCAAAAGAGGAAAACCCTTATTAAAAGTTCAATCTGTATTAAATCAACATCATGCTAAAGGTTGAATATTACTAAAAGTCATGAATAGGCAATATGCATGAAAAGGTCAGCACCATCAAAGCATAAACCGTTCAAAGCTGACCTTCAATGACCTGTTCAAGAACATGTATATCATTCAACTTGATAATCTAAATCTTCAACAAACTTCTAAGAGTATCAGTGCATTTTGGCATCAAGGTCTAGATTCTCTTGGTAAGACATATCTTGAGACTCGAGGGCAAGGACTAGGAAATAAATTCTACCAACCAGTTTTCCAAGTCAGGAGAGACTGAAAGACATAAGCAAGATGTTGATGTCCACTCATATTACAATCTAATGAACTAAAAACATAAATGCACTGTCTGCAGGCAATATTTTAAGGCAAGATTTGATTGTTACCATCATTGTGGGGCTTGAAACCATAGAAGGAGCCCAACTTTAAATGCTTCCCATTTCACTACTCCCCTCCCCATATAGAAATGTCCCAAGTATTAGGTAACTCAAAATGTCAGCATCTCCAATCATTAGCATTAAGGGAATGCCCAAATAAATTAATCAAATCTTACAAAACTGAGTATTTCATCCACGCACGTATAACCATCTAATAAGGGTATTACGCACCTTCCTTATTGTCAAAAGTTGTATCAGTGAAATTAAGCTTAGACTTACTGACTCTTACATCAGCAGGCTAAAAAATAAAGCAGCAAAATTTGGAAATTCATACTCATACAACCTAGGCAGACATACAAATTATTGAATGCATAGACCTTGAAAAGACCAGATAGAGATCCATATTGACTGAACCTGCAAATATCTTGCGCAATGTGAGCCCACATCATTGATTTGAGCCAGTAGCCTTACAAGGAAATTGTTGGCATCTAGTGGAAACAACTTTACCATTATGGATTGACGACTAAAGCAGTTGTTCTGTTCCTATTGGCTAAAAACTGATTGTCTCTTCTTATAGGAGGTACCCAACAAAATCTAATTTTGTCACAATCACCAAATTTTTAGGCCAATGCTTCAACAAATTCTTCTAATGATTTTTTTTTTTTTTTTTTACTTTCTCCCTTTTCTCATTGGCCTTGGTGTAACGGTGAGGATTTCTCTATTATGGCCTGGAAGTCTTGATTTGAGTCGCAGAAATAGCTCTCTGCGAAAAAACAAGAGATCATTGATTCTTTTCCATACCCCGCAGTGTGTGGTAAGTGGTAACCTTATGGACTGGGAAGGGGCCCATTTCCTCGATGGCCCAACAACCAAACCATGAAAATGAAAATTTCAGAACATAAATCACGAAGCCGAATGAAGTGTTTTACCAAAAAGCAGTAACCGAAGGGAAGTCACTGGTGGTGGTCATGACACCAAGAGCAGTAGCAGCGAATACAAATTGACAAACACGGAGAATAAAGCCGCCCTGCGTACCGGGCATCCCTTGAATCTCCTTCATCCTCACTCTGGGCGCGTTGTTGTTCTGGTTGTTTCCGGCAGCCTCCGTACTCGGAGTATCTCCTACTGGGTGAACCGACGCATGGCTCACACTCATCTCTCCTCACACCACACCCACACTCTCTCTCTCTCTCCCAGTCTCTTCAATACATTGCTCTCTCACAGTTTTTCACTATACAATAATCTGCAACAAAATCACTGAACAATCTGTTAAATAACAATTCATCCAAGAACGTCAATTCTGAACCAAAAAAAAAAAAGAACAAAACAAAAACAGAAACAAAAAATCCTATGAAAGTTATACGAGTACACACTTTAAACCCGTGTTCGGCTTCCGAGAAACGAAGGAAATTCCTACTACACCTAACAATAGAGCGAAAAATCCAATACCCAGATACGAAAGTTTCTCTCTTTAACAAAATTTTCTCAGAAACCAAACGGGAGAGGGAAGAGATCTGTGAAATGGACAGATTAAGGAAAGGTCACAGAGTACCTTATCATTACTGTCATTACTTTGGCAAACCAGAAAAGAAAAAAAAAACGAAAAAAGCTGGCGTAAATTAAGGACCAAAATGATGACGACGACAGGCGAATCTCTGCTGGTGAATTCAAAATTACGGGTCCTTCACGCGAGATCTTCCAAATAGAGATGGCCCAAAAAACAATAAAAGAAAAGGAAGACGCCGACGACAGGTGTCGGGTTATCTCAGAAAGTTTCACACAGCTAGACTAGGTGTTGGAGGTTAATGTCAGAAGCGAAAATCTTTTTTTGTCGGCACTAAATTAGTCTTTGGTATCAATCAAATAAGACATGTACAGACAAAATGTTTTTTGCTCAAATACTCGCAATTACACGATTAAATAGAAGTGTTTTTACTCAAATAATCACAATTCCTCCCAAAATTGTAGAAATATTACGTGTGAGATTTTTTAATTTTTTTATATAAAAATATATAAAACAATACAATATTAAACTCTCACGAGTATTTCATTTTTCAATTTTTTTTTCTATACCATTTTTTTGCTGTCCACATTTACAACTATAAAATTTATAATTGGCATATTCGGTTACTGAAATTTACATGACTTAACTATTGAACTAATTATACTTGGATAAATGCATAATTTCACAACTTAATGATTTATGAAAATAGCCCCACTTTCATTATTTTCGTGCCCCCGGGTTACGAGTACTCTCTAAGCTACTTTCTCTTACTCGAATACGACAATCTAGCTACTGCGACTTATAGTTAGTGTGTCCACATTTTAATCCAACAACTCATCGTGTCCTACTATGTTTGAAGGAGAACTCGTCACCTTATTGAGAATCGGTCAATTCACATACTTCACTAACTCGTACTCTCTTTATTATCAAAGAGATTTTTGCCACCGATAAGCTTAGTCGCCTCTTCACTTGGTTGCTTACTTGACCGCCATTAACACACACTTACGTTTTTAGGAAGTACAACTAATGTTCTCTTTATTTTGTAGCGTTTGATGTACATGCTAACTTGGTCCACACTCTAAGCTGTTTACCTTGTAACACGTATTCAGCTTGTGCACGCATGATGTCTAGCACATCGTCAGCTTAGACCCCCAGCTTGTGTGCCGATGTCTTACGTTGATACGGTTAATCTCCGAATCCTTATTAGTCAATTTACAACATGTGCTCATAGAGTCGGCCCGAGTCCTTGCCTATGCGTTGATGTTGGCTGTTAGTGCGCGTTGTCGTGCAGTAACCATGCTCAAAGTCCCCCAACTCTCTTCGCTCATTTAATGCTAACGTCATATTCGAAAGTCTAGTCTCGTTTGGCTTGTTGTAATATACATTAACTTTATATTCACCGTACTTTCTTAACGTGCTTAACTCACGTTAATCTCCATGCCAAATATTGGTGTAAGGTGTCCATAAATACTTGTCTTTTTATATTATGAGACTGGGGGGTTAACATTAGATGTGTACATGAAACCGTCACGTGAAACTTGACTAATTTGATCGAAATTAAACTAAAATTGCTTAAACCGTAAAAAAAAAAAAATTGTTATAGTTTGTAATTTAAATAAATCACATTTTATAATTTTGTTAGAAATTTAAAATAACTAAAATTGAACTAACGATTAAACAATATTAAAATTTAAAATTATAACTTATAAAGATTTAAATTATCAAAAAAAATGTAAGTATCTTTATTAAAATTAAAATTTCAATTAATTTACATCTGTGTATAATAATAATTAATTTTTTTTTCAATGATTTACTTAGAATAAAATTTTATTTATATTATATATATTTTTTTTACTATTTAAATCTTTGAAAATTTATATTTTTCTATAAACATAGTTTAAGTCACCAAATTGACCAAACTAACTCGTAAATATTAATGGTGATTTAAGTGATTTTACTTTAATGTTGATTTCATTAAATTTTTAAAAAATTTTGAATAATTATTAATAATTTAATTTGAATATATATGCCAAATTAATTTAAATTGACTCTTATACATTCATATATATAATTACATGGATAGTATGAGATTGTGATAATAACCTTATAAAAACCTTACCAAAGGAATATTTAATAACTTAATTTAAGTTAGCTTATGCTGGTCGTAAGAAAAATAATTGATTTATGAAAGTTATCAAGTTAAATTGTATGAAAACAAAATAAGGATTAAGTCTTTTAAAGGTAACTGGTTTATATTGAGAATACTAAAAAATTGATCATATAATTATATAACTTGGTATGCTTGGATTTTATTTTATTTTATTTTATTGAGTTTGCATATTAGTTATACATGTTTTAAAATCCTTTTCAAATAAGTATCTTTTTAAAACAAAAAGGTCAAATAATTAAAAATTTTTATGTAATTAATGTAAATATTTAATGATTTGATTATTTTTATTAAAAATAATTATTTTGAAATAATTTTAAATATTTAAAATTAATATAAAAACTAAAAAAATTAAAATTAAATTATAAAAACTACATAAGATTCAGCTTTTTTTTTATATCCTGTTTATATTGTTTAATATACATGGAAAAACATTTCAGACTAAAAAGTTATGATGAATTCCATTAAATGTAATTAATATGTATTTCATTAAAAGTTTATTATATGGTCATGTGATCATATCAAAGTCTAATCATAGTAATGTTATATCAAAATGTGAACATATTTATGCATATTCTATAATGCAAGACTTAATTTAAATTAATGTATTAGTATCACTAATGTTACACTTTTTAAAATTTTTTTTTTTGCATATCATATGACATGTTTTAATAATAAATTCTTATGAGCAATCTATAGAGCATCTTCAAGTTTTAAGGTCTTAACGAGTCAAATATATGAGTCAAGGCCTTTGTAAGAAACATTTTAGCTTGATAATTAGTTTCCTCTATACTTGTCAATAAACTCTTATATGTAACTTGTAAGTTATTTTTGAGTCTTTTCACCTTTTTTGTTTTTCTTTTTTGACTTTTGCTTTTCTCTGACTTTAAGACCTTATATTAATAGTAAACTATTTTTTATAATTTATCTTTATTTTTTTCTATCTTCAATAAAAATTAAATAAGATTTATTAGACCTATATGTTTGATTCCTTCAAATTTATTATTTACAAGCATACTGAAGGCTCAATATTTCCATGTTAAAGCTTATAAGCTCAGCTAAAACTCTAAACATTATAGGTCCTATAGTTTTTATCACCTAAATAGTCGTGTTAATATGGAAACTATGCATTAAACCTTTGCCATGTTTTCATAATATATATTTCATTAAAACTTTATTACATGGACATATGATTAGATTAAAGTCTAATCATAATGACATTATGTCATAATATGAACATATTTTGTTCATAATTTATAATGCAAAATTCAATTTTTGTATATGTATTATTATCACCATTGTTGCATTTTTTTTAAATCTTATTTTTGCATATAATAGTACATGTTTTAGTAAAACCTTTATAAAAAGCACTTTAACTTAATGATTTGTTTCTTTTATACTTTTTAATAAACTTTTATATGTAACTTATAATTATCCTTAAGTCTCTTTACAATTTTCTCTAACTTTAATACTTTCTTCTATTAATAGTTAACTATTTTACACAATTTCTTCTTATTTTTCTTTATCTTTGATAAAAACTAAATTAGATTCATTAAACCTTTTAGTTTACTCCTTTTAATTTTATTACTTACAGGCATGCTTAAGGCTTAATATTCTTGAGCCAAGGCTCACAAGTTTAACCAAAAACTCTAAACATTATAGCCCTGTGGTCCCTATCACTTAAATAATCATGTTAACATAAAAACCTACCAAGTTAGGTACATTTTTAAGCCATATAGGTATAAGGACTTTTACTTTTTATAATATAAATTTATCATCCTTTTTTCTCCCTTTAATTTTCTTACTTCACACCTTTTTAATTCCTAAGTCTCTTACTAATTTATATATTAAAATGCTAACATTAAGTTTCAATTTGACATTTATTAGTCTTTTTTTTATTTAATAAGTATTGAATTTGAAGCCATTTAGCCCTAAAACTTATCATCAATATAATACATAAGGTGAACCTTTTCTTAAAAAGCTAATATAAACTCTAATTTATTTGTTAAAAGATAAACATGAACTAAAGACAAGCCAACCAATAAATGAATTTAGAATTATGCAAGTACGTGTTACTTTCATTTTAATGTAAAATGGCCCAATATAAAAGAGAGGGAAGCATTAAATTCTACATGTTTCTTATCATTTCAACAACTCTAAAATATAAATTGTCAACCTCTTTTGATGAGTAATCCAGTATGCTCAATTCCATTTATAAACAAATTATTGTGAGATCCTTTCAAATTTTCTTGTCATTTTACATACATATATAACTATACTATTGTGACTTTTGAATATATGCAAAAAATTAGTTTTAAATTTCTTTGAATTTATATAATTTAATTTTTTTTCAATTTTATTTGAATTTGTTTTTTTTTCAAATATTTTTATAGATAAAAATTGTTAAATTATTAATAATTATCATTTAATAATTTTAATTACATTTTATTAAAATAAAATAAATTTTAAAATATAATACTCAAATAAAAATATACAAAATTAAAATTTAATTAGAAAATTTGGGGCAATATTTGTTTATATCCGATGACTTTTGTGCATGCCATTTTGTTGATCGCTCGTTATTTGAAACGATAGATAGAAAATGTAATTTATGAGTATTTTGTGCGTCTCTTATACCGGTTTACCAGTTCATTTGAGAGGTAATGGACGTGGTTACAATATTCCACGGTAACATATCACTGGCGCTAGAGTCGTTTTCTAGTTATTGAAATTTAATTACGTAATCTATTATTGAGTTTAACTTAATATTTTAAAATTTAAAGTTAGATGGCCTTTAATATGGCCTTAACACCTGGCTCACCCCTCATATAATTTTCTATATATCTCCAAATTTATATATAATAATAGATATAAATTTATTTTAATAAGAGGCAAAATTACACTTGGTCACGGTGAGTCCATCGCCTACGGGCCGGACTTGGGTTGTCATTTTTGTTAATTTGCCGGTAGCTTAAGCAGGCCCTTTAATCGATGACACGTGTAGAAATTGGTGGTTGATGAAAACCCTACACGTCACGTAAAAGTTTCAACGCCGAACCTTGTTTTGAATTAAAAAAAATTAATGAGGTCCATGTAAACGATAAGAAAATAATAATAAGAAAATCAATTTTATCTTTATATTTAAATATTTTTAATTATATTTATTTTATTTTTTAAAATTAATTCAACACATAAATTTTATTAATTAAATTTAACTCATATTAACATTTTTCATTAATTTTTTTACGTAATAATTTTATGTATATCACGTTTTATGTTATTATCATATATTAAATTTAATTTTTAAAAAAATTTAAAATATTATAATTATATATTTTAAAATATTTAATAAATATTTTTTAAATATTACTTTAATAAATTATATGATATTTTATAATAAAATTTAAAAAATATTCTTTTATTTATTTGTATTAATAAAAAATATTAACTCTTTTTTATAAATTATTAATTTCTGATTCTTATTACATCCAATAATATTTTTTAAAAATTATTATATTAAAAATATTTTATAAAAAGTATATAATTATAATATTTCAAAATTTTTAATAAAATTAAAATTAATATTGAGATAATAATTATAACGAAGCCGTAATAATATTAAATATTAACTATTATTTATTATATTATATAATAAATTAAATTTTGAATAATATAATTATTATATGATAATGATTTATACATTTTTTAATATAAATTAAATTTAATTAATAAAATTAATATGTCGAATAAATTTTAATAAAAAATAAAATAAAATAATTATAAAAATATTTTAATTCGTGATATGTAAGATTAATTTTATTTCTTTAAAAAAAAAGGGGGGGGGGGGCGTGTAATTGATGGCGATGGCATCGTTAGGACTTCACCGATATGACACCAATGGCTGGGCAGTTTGACTCTTTTCGCAACAACAAACCAACGACTGCACAGAGGGGTGTCCCATTCTCAAAATAATAGTCAATAATAATCAAATCCAAGGACGTGGCATAATAGAATACACTTATTACGACGAGGCTGATTCGAGATATGTGATTATCAGCTTGAACAACGACCAGTTATTCATATTGCATCCAAATAAAGATAAGTAATTTTCATATAATTTATTTTGAAATGAGAAGTAAATATAGGTGAAATGAATTAACGAATTGATCTATTTTTGAGCCTCACACAAAATTAAAAATTATTTTTTCACATTAGTTTTACATGGGTGTATAAAAAATATTAATAAATGAATAAAAAGTTACGCCAACAACAATTGTGCAAAAAAAAAAAAGAAAATATAAAATAAAAATTAAAAATAACATGCTGTAATAAATATAATTAAATTATAATAATATAATATTATCATATTTTTTGTGTCCGTAATGATACGTCGCAAGAGGCATTGGGTTTGATTGCCGATTTAAAAATCTCCAATCCTTTTTTTCTTTTCTTTTTTTTTTTTCCAAGTTCCTATAATAATATTAATTACCACTTTTATTACAAAAATTAATTTTTTAAGAAATAAATATAATAATTATTATATTTATTAATCGAAGATAAAAATGGCCCGTTACTTTTCGAAATCGAGCTGTTTAATTTAATTTAATTTATTTTTTCTTTTTTGGTTTTTTCGTTTTTAATCTCGCCAGTATTGTATTTTTCCGCTTGCGGCACTCCAGCGCCTTTCTAGCAGCAACAGCAACAACGAAACAAAACTAAGAAAAAAAAAAAAGAAAAACAAAAAGAAGAGGAAAAAAAAAAAAGGGAAAAAAAGCCCTTTTTTCTGTTTGACGATCGCAGCTGCTGCCTGTCTCTCTCTCTCGATCTTGACGGCCTACGGCTCTGTTCGATTTCCCCTCTCCGTTCTCCCCCTAAAAAATTAGGGTTTGGAGCTTCAATCAATCTTTTTCCCTCGTCGAATCATTTCTGGAGCTCCAATTTCCCCCAATCTCGAGCCGTAGATGCTTCTGGGTTAGGGTTTACAGATCTGCACGGTTCTCACTTCGAGCTTCGCTAAAACCCTATCATCTTACCTTTTTCACCCTTTTCTTTTAAAGATGTTTTGGAACCTCGGTAGTATCTCTACCTCCTCGCCTGTAAGGAGATTTCGTTGCTTCCGAGTTTCTTTTTCTTTTTTCTTTTTTTTTTAGCTTAATTATGGTTTTGTTTAGCTTGTTCGTTCGTTAATTTTTGTTTCTCGATTTCTGAAGCATGTAGCATGTGGATTAAAATGATGGACTTTTAGGTTTTGAGTTGGTTATGTTGATTTTTGAAATTTCCTTTTTGGACTTCGGGGTAGCTTTATGTTGTACTTTTGAGGTTGTTGAAATATTTCGAAAAATGCAGGATGGTTTTGTCTTTGCTTTTGAAGTGCCAATTTAAAACTTGTATTTTTGGGGGTTTTTTTCTGCCGAGGAGGGAGGGCAATGGTAACTTATTCCTGGTGTGAATGCTGTCATTGTTTTACTCGTGGTTTTGAAGTTGGAAAAGTTCTGGAAAGTTACGATTTATAATTTTTTTTTTCTTTTTTCTTGTGGTGCTTGAGATTGACTGGAACTCAAGTCACCCATTTTACAAAAAATGGATAGGTGCTTCATACTCTGCAATTTCAAGAAGTAAACATGTTTAATCAGGAGCAAAAGCTACTGGGGTAGTATTCAGTACTTGTATATTAGGAGTTTTCTGCTTATGTCAGGTTATGATTGGTAAAATAGTGGTTGAAGCTTTTGTGTGGTTGTGGTGTTAAAAAGGTTTGTAATCTTATTTCAGGAATGCCTCATATCCTTAATGGCCTGAGAAGAAAATAGTTTACTTGTCAGCAATGGCAATTGGACTAGTATTTGGATTTGCTTAGCTGTTTTATGGTTTATATCTCTAACCTGCTGTTGTCTTTCTAGGTGGAGTCAATATTGGACAAGGAAAATTTCACATTGGAAGAACTTTTGGACGAGGAAGAAATAATTCAAGAATGCAAAGGTTTAAACAGTCGTCTCATTAATTTGTAATTCCCATCAACCCTGTCTTCTCCTTTTCAAGTATTTCCTCTTCAACTGAGCATTGCCCACCTTCTCTCCTCTTGTGCATATTTTAGGGGTTATATCATGAAGTTGACATGGTAGATGCTTATTGTATTTTCTTATCTGCAGCCTGCGAGATAGAGCCCAAGTAGAGCAGTTGCTCCGGTATGTAATTGAAGAACCACCAGAGGATGCTGAAAGCAAACGAGCGTTCAAGTATGTCTTGCTGACTCAAAAGAGGAACCTTGAAGACAATGAGAAAAATAAAAAAACCTTTGCTTTTCTGCTGTTACATGTTTTCTTGGGGCATTATTATCATTCTTTCTCTGAAAGATTCCTTTCATCTTTTAGGTTCCCCTTCATTGCCTGTGAGATATTTACTTGTGAAATTGATGTTATCCTGAGGACATTAGTGGAGGAAGAGGAGGTAGTTTATTTTTCATTTCATTCTTCTTTTTTTCTGGAAATCCCTGCAGTATGGTTTGTTTAAGTGTTTTGCCGTTTCATCTCTTATCGTTGCAGCTTATGGACTTACTCTTCTCTTTCTTGGAACCAAACCGGCCTCATGGTGCCTTTCTGGCTGGTTATTTCAGCAAGGTATTTGGTCAGGTGCTTTGAATTTGCTTTACATAATGATTCATGAAATAATTTTTCCTCAATGTGCCATTTGTTCTTAATATGATGCTAGGTTGTTATCTGTCTCATGTTGCGCAAAACAGTCCCGCTTATGAGATATGTTCAAGTGAGTTGTGCTTTCCTTCTACTTTAACATTTCAAATTTTTTTAAATTTTTCTCTATCTTATGAAGAGCATTGGTTTGGATCACTGGAATGGTGTTGTGCAATCCCATGCGATGGATATAAGTGGAAGAAACCCAGTATGCTTACCAGTTCGTTTGAGATCATTATGCAATTTTTTTAATTAGATGCTCCAATTGGGTTTCAAACTCGAGACCTGACCTCTGTTGGAATTTTGATAGAGGGTAATGAAAATTATGTTGTAACCTGAAAGTAATGTGTAATTCTTTGCATGTTGGGCTTTACCGTAACTTTTTGCTGTTGCATGGGTACACGAATTGTTATTCAATCTGTCTATCTGCCATATGAATTATGGATGCTACATTTGTTACTCTTGTAAACTACCTTGTTTATATGCTTGTTGGCTTTATAGGCCCATCAGGATGTTTTCCATCAGCTCGTTGATCTTATTGGAATAACATCCATCATGGAGGTAATTGAGCCATTTATTGCTGTCCTGATTTCCAAATGAAGAAGCTTGTGCATATTTGTTGTTCTTATATGTTGAGTGGTTTATACAGGTGTTGGTTCGGCTGGTAGGTGCAGATGACCATGTCTATCCCAATTTTATCGATGTGATGCAATGGCTAGCTGACAGCAATTTACTAGAAATGATTGTGGACAAATTGAGTCCTTCTGTAAGTCAAAACTGTGTTTTCCTTTTCTCATCAGCCTCCCTCTGTCTGTCTCTCCCTCTCTTTCTCTCTCTGTTGCTGGATACAATAAATTCAATAGTAAAGCTAGGAATTATAAACTATTAGCAAGAGGCAACACTTATGATGGATCTATCCATGCTCCACATTACAAGATGTTGCATAAATTTGATTTAATGCTCTGAATTTTTTTTTCCCTATGTGGATCAGGGTCCTTCCGAAGTTCATGCTAATGCAGCCGAAACACTATGTGCAATAACTAGAAATGCTCCATCTCCCTTGGCTACAAAACTCTCTAGTCCAAGGTTTGTGGATTTTTTTTCCTTTTTGTAATTAGAATTTTATATGGTTCTTTTGTTTTTTACCCTCCAAATACCAAATTTGTAAATGACCTCTAAAATTTCTTGACTTGCAGCTTTGTTGCACGTATATTTGGTCATGCATTGGAAGACTCACATTCTAAATCTGGCCTTGTCCACTCACTTTCTGTGTGTATCTCTTTACTGGATCCAAAAAGATCAGCAAATGCTTCTCCCTTGATGCATTCATTTCGAAGTCAGCATACATATGAGCCTCCCATAACTGTGAATCCCGAGACTATTGATGCAATGTTGCCTAGACTTGGTGAGGATTTATGCCATTCTTAGTCTGTTGCTGGGACTGTCCAAATTATTATCAAATTCGAACACCAGCTCTCCCCCAGATGTTTCTCTTTGATCTTTTCCTACCCAGCACAGGGTTTGTGGATGGGTCGTAGCCTCGGTATTTGTGGTCATTTCCTATAATTATGTCTTTCTGAGCATCACTTTCTGGCCAAATTTAGTTTCAACCTTGATATTATGATAATGATTTTTTTTTTTTTAAATTTTATTTAGTCTTTTAGGAGGCCCATTGGGCTGTGAGTTACATAAGTTCTTAACTACTGGAGTGTCTTCCAGGAGAATGTAATAATGATTTCTAATAGCTTAAACAAGCAGTTAAAAATTTTTGATTTCTGTTTTTTTTGTTCCTGGTTATTTCCAATGATTGAGATGCTTGTTTCTTTGCAGGTGATTTGCTTATGCTATTGAATGTATCATCTGATGAGAATATCTTGCCTACGACATATGGGGAACTAAAGCCTCCACTGGGGAAGCACCGTCTTAAGGTTGGTTTCATTCTTTTGTTATAAACCTATACTGAAGTCAATACATAGTTCCTCCAGCAAGGAACCCTAATGGAGTTGATTAGCCTTGTTTGCTTCCATGTAGTCAGCTCAATATCATTTTCCAGCAAATTGTTTTATGTTAGATGTTGAGAAAATATGTGAAAAATGGAGCTCAAATTATATTGTTCATTGAGTATATTCTTAGGAGCTTACTGTTCTTGTATTCAATTTAGATTGTTGAGTTCATTGCGGTGCTACTAAGAACTGGGAATGAAGCCACAGAGAAGGAATTGGTCAGCTCTGGGACCATTAAACGAGTCCTTGATCTTTTCTTTGAGTAAGATTCTACATAACTGCTGGATTTTCCATGGGTGAAGTGGTGCCTATCAAACTTCTTCCCTATAAAACATCAGTATCTTTCCAGAAATATGCACTTTTTTGGTTTCTTGTGCTGGTGATGCCGAACTTCCTGTCTTAACTTGTGCAGGTATCCATACAATAATGCTTTGCATCATCATGTGGAAAGCATTGTTCTCTCATGCTTGGAAACTAAGAGTGGTGCCATGGTTGATCATCTTTTTCAAGATTGTGATTTAATTGGAAAATTTCTCCAAACAGAAAAACAGCCCATCCTCTCTGGAGATGTTAATCAGGTATATATTATCAGAGTGTATCTGTTGTTCATATTTTGAAACTTATGAGAAATACAATTATATGCAATTTGCGGAATCCAATATGAAGCTGGAGACACAATGATAAATTGTCTTTTTTGTTTGGTGACAATCTCTCTCTCTCTCTCTCTCTCTCTCTCTCTCTCTGTTATATGCAAATTTATTTGCAACAATAATTTTCTGCTATAGATAACTGAATATTTATAATTTTTTCAGCCAACAATACCTGCTACTGGAAAACAGGCACCACGAGTTGGAAACATTGGACATATTACTCGGATTTCTAATAAGCTTGTTCAGTTGTCAAACAGCAATAACCACGTTCAGAAGTATCAACAGGTTGGTAGCCATGTGTGTGTGTGTCTATATATATATATATACATATATATATATATATATAGATAGATAGATATGCTAGATTTGTTTAGGAACTCTCCAGTGTTAATTAGTATCAAGAATAAAACGTTGGGTAAGTTCTGCGAAGGGTTTTATTAGATACCTAGAACTGCACTTCCTGTTTAAAAATAATATTCAAAAAGTTTGACTATAGATCATGCTTTTTTTTTTATCTCTTCATCTCGTTTGGCAGTGGTTATTCATTAGTGCACAATTAGTACTACTTGTAGCTTCTTGTCATAAAACCAATGCTTCTTCACTTTGTTGAGAGGTTACTGTCTGGCCTGATAATCACTCTTCTATACTACGAGTTGGAGTTCCATACTTTAGCTGCCTACATCTTTTCTCTTTGGGTTTAGCATCTTTAGCTCTTTAATTAATGTATTTTTCTTTAAAGAACTTTTTCTTTTACATGCTCCCATTGCAGCAATGAGATTATGACATATGTCATGTTTGGGTTCTCTTTCTCTGTACTGCTGACTGCAATTTGGTTTTAAAGATTGATGAATTGTGCAATTTGACTTATTTTCTTGGGTGTTGTGGCCATGTTCATTATTGTTCTATTAATATTTTTTGCTTAGAAATCCTTGTTATGGTGATTCAATTTGGTCTTTCAACTACAGGAAAATGTTGAATGGAATCAGTGGCAATCCAGTGTTTTGCAAGACCGCATTGCAGTTGAAAATGTCTATCGATGGGCTTGCGGGTATACTATTTTTCATATTTGTTAAGAATTTTATCACTACTGGGTGTTATTTGAACTTGCCATGTTCTTTTTCTTCTAAATTATTGATCATGGCTGCGATTATGTTTGTAGTATGACTGGTTATCCATTACTAGCTTTGTGATGGACGCCGATACTTATTTCAAAATTTTTTTGGACAATAGGGATACAGCAATAGATCAAATAAGTGAAGTCTAAATATGCATCATCTTCAAAACATAATTTTTCTTTTTCTTGTGTTGTTCAAAGTCTGCAAGATATCTATGTGTTTCCCAGCAGTTAGGTTGTTCCAAAGCAAGAAATCTGTATGCTTCCTGGTTTGTGCTTTTCACTTGGGGTTTCTGAAATTATCTCATATTGACAATAATACTTTCTCTCATTTGTGTTTACAAACATAATTCAAAGCCTGATACAGTGGATGGATTTTTTTTTTTTTTTCAAAAATCCTGTGTGGTTCTTGAGATAACATTTTAGTCTTTGTGCTTAACTGGCATAGGACCTTCAATTGATCATGGAGTCTATTTTAAAAACTGAATTTGAATTGTGTATCTCCTTGTGCAGTCGTCCAACAGCTTTGCAAGATAGGACAAGAGATAGTGATGAGGATGAGCTTCATGACAGAGATTATGATATAGCAGCTATAGCGAATGACTTAAACCAGGCTGTTAGATACAAAATATATGGAAATGAAGATGCTGAAGAGGTGATGCTTTCAATCCTCTTTTTTTTCCCTCTTTCTGTGTTCTCACTGATGCATGTGTAGTTTTTAACAACTTGTCCTGTTTGCAGGATAATGGAGGCCTTGATCGAGATGAAGAGGTAACAAATTTTAAGAATTTATCACCAACCCCCCCCCCCCAAAATAAGAAGAAAAGGTCCTTTAAGAAGTTTTCTGTGTTACGATTCATGGTTGGTGTCAGTAAGTCGCGGGGCATGTTGGACCAGATGAACTGCTTTTGGATTGAGTTCAATATTTTAATTTTGTTGCTTGAACTTGATCCCTGTTTGCTTTAACTGACAACTGACAACCAAACTGACAATTAAAATTAGTTACTGATATTTAATAGCATTTGGCAGATGCATTTAATAGCTGCTGTAGTTTATTTGATCATCCAGCAACTCATAAACACAATTAATTTTAGTGTTTGATCTTTTATCTGCAGGATGTGTACTTTGACAATGAGTCTGCTGAAGTTGTTATATCATCGTTGAGGCTTGGTGATGAGCAAGGGAGGTGAGTTTACAAAGCTGTTACACAATATCAACTAGATCATTTTCTCTTCTAGAGTCCTGAGTCTGAATTTCCTGTCCCTTTTTTCTGCCTCATGCAGACTGATAACATACTAAAGGTATATTTGAACTCCATCCACTGTCTATTGACTTAGACGTATAAGTTAGGTCTGGAGACTATGAAAATTCAGCATTGGTTCTGGCCTTCTTTCTGTACCCCAGGGCCTGGCAGGTTGCTAGCTCAGGTCTAGAATCTGTGGCTTCCAATCATTTGGTTTTGACGAGTTGTTTTTCCATTTGTGTTATGTTGTACAAAATTAGATAACATCAGAGTGCATAGCGTTCATAAAAAATCACTTGTTTTATGAAAGTTCTCTTTTTCTGGGTAAGATGTTCCTGCACTATGAAAGTGAACTAATATAATTCTTCACGCGGCAGTCTGTTCACAAATTCAAACTGGTTTGCATTCCAAGATGACAGAATTGGTAATGTACCTGTGAGCACATCCCCTGCAGAGGTAATGGATGAAATAAATTTCAATGGAACTGCAAATGGTGGTAGCAGCAGTAGTGATGATGAGGTGGTGGTTGGAGAGGATGATGACTTAACAGAAAGCAAAGGATCGGTCAATGGCACATCCACTTCCAATATGGCTACTCTTAACAGACTTCCAGAAAATGGTAAGGCAAATTCTTCCCGGGACATGGGTTTCTTCAGATATGAGACAACAGATGGTGAAGACTCATTTGGAGATAGGCCTATACCTGAATGGTTGGGCTGGGGAGAAACGTTGGATACACAAGTGGGAAGGTTGAGCCTGAACCCATTTGAAGATCATGATGACACTGAAGTCAATATCTCCAGCCAAGGGGATGCATTGACACCCAAGGCCAGCTCCCCATCAAGTGGAGAACCCATACTACCAAATGGCTCGTCATGCTCGAAGGATTCCAGTGATGCATCATCAAGTGACAAAAGTCAGAACTCCACAATTGTTCCATCTTTGTTTGAAGAGGATGTTGAATTTGTTGGCGTGGAATTAGAAGGTACTGAAAAGGCGATGGAACAAGCTCTTAAGGAAGGGATTGTTGGTGAAGCACGACCGCCGAAAAGAAGTATTATCCCAATGTTGCCAGAAAAGGAGAATTCCAAACTATTGGAGGGTTGATCAAGAGGTTGCTGTTCAGGAGTGATGGATGATTGGTCTTATCTTGGTTGAGCCGAAACTGAAACTCGGATCCTAACATCATGGACCCCATTTTTGGTTTGCAAGGGCTTTAGACAGCAGAAGTATGTACAGTGTATTTTTTATTCCAAATGGGGGGACTGTATGGTAGGCTGTGCTATGATTTTACTGCTCAAAAGTTACTGTTACTGCTATGTTCATTATTCAAGGTTTTGTGTCTGCCCTCTACAAAGCTCGGATGCCTCTTGTGCATCCTGCTTACAGTTTTGGCCTCTTAGCCACCATGACTTCGCATTGTTTGATGTAGAATTTGCCCCAAAGTAGCAAATCCTTTAAGAACACCAACGGTAGCTGATAACGATTTTAGCATCCGAACAAGGTCCACCCAAAAGAAGGAAGTCCACGCTGAATCTTATGGAAATGTCTGGAAGCTGCTTCACATTGAATCCTACGTCGATAGCCTAACCGATCAAATAAGAGGGCGTGCGCGCACAAACACGCACGCATTGGGGGTCTCGGCCTCGGGTGTTACGATTCAATGAGTAATCAGAGATGAAAGAGGTAGAGCCGAAGAAGAGGTTGGAGTAAAATGAAGCAAGCAGTGTGAAAAAGAAAAAAACTATTCAATTCAAAATTTTAAATTGTTAGGACGTCATTTTTGAATGGTTTGCATACTAAATTTTAATGTCTCTCCATACATAAGTATGTGGGTTGAAAGTGTGAACAATTGTTGTGTCAAAAATTCATTCGAAAGATGATATTATGGGTGACCTCAAGAGGCCACTACAAGAAATCATGTTTTTAAGTGGGAAAATTTGTGCCATTAAAAACTGTTTTACCAGAAAAACTGCCACTAAAGCTCCGTCGCTAAAGGTTTTCAGTGGCCATGGCAAAAATTTTCCCCACTAAAAGTTGACTTTAGTGGCAAGATTTTCCCCAAGATGCGGCACTAAAACAATTACTCAAAATATTCGTGCTTTCCTTTTGTGGCAAAAGTAATTTCCTCTCTTTTCTTTTTTCAAAAAAAAAAAAGGGGGCTTAGTTCTTGCCTCTGCCACTGTGTATCACTTTTTTCAATCTTCCGAGTTTTCTTTGCACTATCTTACGCACAGTATACAAAAAACATACACAAGCCCTAGTGAAATAAAGTAAAAGCAAAAAGATGACGCTTAAAACGTACACTAATTTTTGGCGCATTAATTGAGCTTAATTCTTCTTTGTTATTTATACAATAAAAATAATTTTGTTATTTTCATAAATATTATACTTCGTTTCTCATATTAAAATCCAAAGACTTAAAAAAAAAAAAAAACTTAAAAAAATTGTGCTCTTACTTGACTAAGTCACAAAAGTATTATGACTGCGGAATTCAAACCGTAGTCACGCTGCATCCTTTGAAGTTTCATCCATCCAAAGGCACAAGACTACAAGCAGGCCCATGTGGAACCCTACCTTTGAGAGCAAATAATTTTTGGTGCAGGCACAGATAAAGCATCCTTCCATCTTTAACTCTACCTTTTTCCAAGATCGATGAGGAGGGTTGAAGACAAACGAAAAGGCGAAACAAAATAGAGGTGCTCGCTCATGAAGCCTCCAGAAGTTAAAGACAAAGACAACCTGCCAAAAGCAATGTGTCCATCAGAGGCAGAAACTAATCATGGGCTTTATAGCATTTTCTTAATAATTTACGAAACTATTTCGTCAGTACAGTTTAATTAACATGAGATATACGCATATTTATATCATCATCATCGTCATCATCATGATTATATATTTTTAATTTTTAATATATAATTATAATTAATAATACATAATTATAAATATACATTCGATAATCTCTTATAGAATATAAATATAAAATAATATTTCAAAATTCTACTAAAAGAATTGAGTTAAACGATAGACTGCGTATGTATGGCAAGTCGAATGTTCTTTCCTTTAAAAGTCCCAATCCGCTCACCCTGCACAAGAGGGTTATTCGAGAACAGAGTGCACTTTACCTGTTAAGATACTACTCTGTTACAGAGAGTATTACGCAAAATTAAATTTGTACGGTAAATTAAATTATTATACTGAATTTATAAGAGAGTAAATTTTATGATATTTAATAAAAGTTATCAGTTATTCTTAAAATCATAAAAAAAAAATGAAATAAGTTTATAACGAAATAATATAAATAAAATATAATAATATATTTTATAAATTCTGATCGTGCAATGTAAACTGACATGTATGTTTTGCGTCAAATTTCTTACATTCCCGCAAAATAACAGAGGAGTTTCTGCCCTCATCGTCATGCAATTATTCGAGCAGTTTTTAACTTTAATCACATCAGATTTGAACGCTTGCCCACTTGTCGTCCAAGCAGTGGCAACATTATATTATATCGTATCGTATGACCACCCATTAGAGCCATATGCCCTTTGGAGACACCCCCATTGGCCCTACATACTTCGTTGAAAATGAACCGAAGCAATATTTAACCCCGCAGAGTGCAAATCCCTTTCTACGGCTTCATAATTGGACACAACAAATCACTCGTTATCATCGACCATTGTTTTTTTTTTTTCAGCAGGCTTACGTTGTAGCATGTTCGGTTTCATCTTTTTAAAAAAATTTTTTGTACTAATTGTGAAATTGACTTTCAAACCTTAAATTAATAGTATGCAGGAAAGTACTCGGCTGGGGTAAATCAATTCTCGTTGTTTAAGAATGAAACTGGAATCTTCTTAACAATACTTCTGATCTGAGGCAATGGAATACCCACAAATCATTAGTTTTCTTCCCCAATTGAGGCATTAGGGATTGTATTTGTTTTCATTTTAGTTATGGTTTTGTTATAGGAACAAAGAAAGTCAATTTCTTATTAATTAAATGCTTTTGACAGTAATTTTATCCAGGGTAAACTTTTACCGTTTGTTAATTTTTTTTCGTTGAAAATTCTATTACACCTTGAATTACAAAATATGAGTAATTTTTTCTATTTTTAGAAATTTTATATTCTGAAAATTAGAATTAAGTATATTAAAAATAAAAATTTAAATTATTAATTATTAAAATTTCAGCTTGCTATTTTGAATGAGCCTATAAAATTTCCTTTTTTTTTTTCGTTGGTTTCATAGTGGCCAACAGGGTGATGGCTAAACTTATGTAAAATAAAAAATAATAAAAAATGACTTTTCTTTTCTGTTTTTTCTTTTAGTAGAGACTTGAAAAACGGAAATAGACTTCAAGTTTCAACAGAGCGAGAAATTGGAGATTTCAATTTCTCGTGATAAGTCAAGATTAATACTCTCCCCCTACTTTTGAATTTAAAAAAACAAAAAACAAAAAACTTAACCAGGGTCAAAAGAACTGCCGGCAGCTAGCGGTTAGAATGGACAAGATCTCGATCATTCAACTAGCTGTGTCGATGAATCCTAGCCATACACGTATATCGCAAGTTCTGCCGATCCCATCTTGCACGTAACCGTTTGGTGAACCTAACCGCTCTAAGAATTGTGATCTGTGGGGTCCACCACACGAACGGGTCTTTAGGCCTCTATCACCAAATCTCTGTCTCGTTTGGTGACACGCTTATGACTTCTTTTTCACCCAAAAAAAAAAAAAAAAAAAAAAAAAAACAAAAACACAGCAAAAGACCTTTTTTAATAATAATAATAATAATAATAATAATATTCCGACTATTTTTATTTGTTTTTCTATTATTTATCGTTTAGTTTTCTCCATTATTACTATTGATAGCCTTCCGTCCTCTCTTTTCAACGGGGGCACAAGTAAAGTTTTCAAAGATACGCCACAATAGTTAATAATTTCACATTTCAAATTAGAAATTATTAACATTAAGTTTAAGTTCACCGAAGTGAAAAAAAAAAAAAAGAAGAAGAAGAAGACTAGATTGATCCTGAATTTTTTAATTTTAAAAATGAGAAAATAAAGATAATACTTCATAATTGTGTTTTAAAAACTATACATTAGATTAGACCCAATTAAACTCGCTAGAATAATGCATTCTATTAGCCATCCCAAATTGTTCAATTTACTTTACCAAATGTATCGATTGGGAACCCAAATCTGTAAGTTTCCGTGAAAGTGATCACCTCCTAGACTACAACGTTCTTGATTTTCTAAACACTAAAAGACAGCAATGAGGAGTCAAATTAATCAAAATGCAACGTGTATTCTTAGCAGAGTACAGCTCAGCGTGGTTATCTACTAAATTGCATGTTTGGTTACGAATTTTCTTGGATCTTGTGTAAGCAGATAAACCATTTACTTTTTCTTCGTGTCCCAAGTCGAGGACAGCTCAATCCCAAACGTCAAACCCCATTAAGCCGTCGGTTGAATTCAGCAATCCTGAATCCATTTTATGCTTTTTCCCCCCGGGGGGGGGGTGGGTGTCGAGACTGGAGAGTGCGGCTCAAAATCCAATTAATTTTGATTTATTGCATGTTTTGAATCAATGCAAGGTTAATTTTGAATCATAAACAGCTCCAGTGGTATTAATCACTTTAGCTTAACCATTTCGTGTAGGAACAAAGTAACCGACAAAAAAAAAAAAAATCTACGCTCAAAACGATTGGATCATGTCTGAAGTGTTTAGATTACGCTCTAAGCAAGCAGATGCGTATAGTCATCAATACAAGTTAATGACATTTATAATTTATGTACATCCGATCGTTTAAGGTATGCATATGTATATAATTACTTAAAACACACATCCCATTACTTAAAACATTTTGAATTGACGAATGAAACATTCTTTTTGATGATCGCTAACCAATTCTCAAAGAGACAATGACGGTGAACGACAAAGTATAACATGTTCAAAAATGAAAATAGGCGAGTACCCAGAAGATCGTTGAGAAAGAGAGATCAAAAGGGTAATCGAATAACAAGTTTTAGGAGGAAAAAAACATTTAGCCAAAAAAAAAAAAAAAAAGAAGGTGAGGACACTTCATGGTAATTGATGCAAAAACTATAAATGTGTCTATCCCAATGTAGACAGAACACGGAGAAAAATGTGTTGAAAGACCCTCTTTTTTTTTTTTTTTCTCTGAATTTGCTGCCCCTAGAAATTTAATAACTCTTGGTCCTAAATTCCACGCGCTTGACCATTTGCCTACATCAATTTTTGTAACATATTGTTGATATTCGATTATTTTTAAAATTAATTATTAACTTTTTAATTTAATTTCTATTACGAAGAAGTCCTAACAATTTATCGTCAGACGTTATTAGACCTACAAGATCTCTTTTATTTAAAACACGTGATACCGAATCTTGGTCCGATATCCCACCCTGCAAGGATTCAAATTCTGATGAACTGTGTAACGCACTCGCAAGAATACGGCTAAACTTCTATCTCAGAAGCTTGCCTTCGCCGATTAGAACGATCAACAATTGTAAAAGTTCACACAAAAAGTTTGGGGTGGAGCAACAAGCGAGCGATGCACGATGGCAGGAAATTGACCCGTGAGTGAATTAATAGATTTTAATTTTTTGTCCATACTTACATTCGTAAACAGTTCTTTTTTTTTTTTTTTTGTGTCCCTAGCATTAACCTAATCAGACACCAAAAAAAATTGTTTTCGAAAAATATGAATACAAATTTTCCTATGCAAAAAAAAAAAAAAAAAAGGAAAGAAAGATATGAAGACAGCACACTAAACCTTTCTTAAACGGCTTGCCGGGAAGATACAGGGATCTTGATGCCGAATTATTCTGAGAAATTGAAGTGAACAGGGCGTGGGGGAGAGAAAAAGACAATATTTTCCTTCTTGTAATTAATTGTAGGAAAAAGATACACGTGTGGGAGACGGAGCAAATGGGGTTGACGTGACGGGGTGGGACTTACACGTAAATTGCATAGATTTTTTCAAAAAAAAGAAAAAAAGAAAAAAGAAAGTGTATAAAAATTATAAAAATATGTAAACAGGCAATAAAACATTTTTGTTAACTGTATTTACAGTATAGTAGTTACAAGTTTATATTATATGTTTAAGCATTAAATAATTTTCGAAGAAAACAAATAGTGTACAGGATTCATGCGCGGACCCCCACCTCCTTCTGCCGATATTGGGGGGGGGGGGGAGGGGATGCTTGATTTTATGTTTCGACATTGAAATTGATGGGCGAGAGTCGTTGAGGTGGTGGAGTCAAATCCGAGGCCGCCAATAGACCAGGGTGGCCCGGCCACCAAAACGGCGACACAAATGGGACCCCCACATGGGTGTTGTAATTACTGTTGTTAGTTGGTTGGATTAAATAGTACGTCCCACACACGTGTGCTTGTATTGTTTAGGAAAACTATAGGAAGAGCAGTTTCATAACAGATTAGTGGTCCTCATTAGTTGCTGTTTTCCACTTTGGAATGTTTCTTCTTCTTCTTCTTCTTCTTCTTCTTCTTCTTCTTCTTCTTGTTTTTTTTTAAAATTTTTAATTTTTATAATTATACTGGTTGGACACAAAAAATAATGAATACAATTCAATGTAAGGTGACTAATAAAATAATACAAAAAATGCGTTAATGAAAAACAAGAAAATTAAGAACACTACATTATTTTATTGATTCTGTTTACCCTCATTACTTTTGTGTCCGTATAATATAATTGCTTATTTTTTTTTCAATAGTTCTATGATAGTTTTCTGTTGGGATGTAAATGGGGTACTTTTTTAAAAATAAAAAAATAAATAAAAGACTTTAAATGCGTTGCCTAATGCGTAGGAATTATCAAAACTTCATAGTTTCAAACAAAGTAGACCAGACCAGACCCGGCCTGCCCGGGGTTAGCCTGCCTGATCAGTCAGCATTGCTCATGTTTTCAGGAATTTTTGGATCCCACACGATTCTGGATTGTCAGTTTGCCACCTTTTGACATTTTGTTATTCTACTGATATCCCAGAGACAAGGACTTGGCTAGCTTGAGCTTGTCGCGTGCATTTTGATCTGAATGTGTAGGGGCCGGTCAAGGGAAAATGCTCAATTTATTATTTGCAGAATTTCGGATATCTGGTGGATCCACAAGAATCGTGGGATGCGTCCTTCCATACGGGGCAGCAAAATCTTTCACAATCCAACTTCCTCTTGCTTGCTTTAGTGACTACACACCCATGTAATCCCTTCGGGATCGAAGTGTTGGTAGATAACAAAGATGCCAATCTTCCATGACCAGAGTGCCATGACACAGGACTTGAGACGGTCCAGAAACCAGTCAATCCAAAATCTCTGAGGGTAGCCTAGCTTCAACAGGATACCATCAACCGTAATACCATGTCGAAAAACTGGTAACCTCACAAACTCAAATTGTTTCGATAAAACTTAGAAATGTATTACACATTAAACTCTAATAAAAATATTCTTTTTCTGGTGCAAGGAACTTGGGACATTGAAACCATGTTTCAACCTAGCTATCTCAGATCAATGATTTGCTAGCAACCACGGATCTTGAAGCCGCATTGCGCAGGCATGTTATGAAAGTAAAACGTAGACATGGAAACTGCTTACAATACTCGAAAGACAAAATATTCGGTTACATGTTGCGGCGGAAACTAAAACGAACGTTCAGAAACCAGCATTTTAAAGATTAGGAGTTCATGTTCACGTTTCTCCCAGATATATAGACCAAACAGACTGAAACATCTTCGAGATCTATCATCAAGTCCCACAATAGATCAAGCAAATATGCTCAAGGGACCAGTCTTATTTGATGCCTCGAGTCCATTTTCAGCATTTCGCATCCCCGTGATCCGTGTCCTGCATGCAATTCAGTTTTATAATGTTCATTAGTGAAAAATCTTGTTAAAACCAAACCTAGAGGATGTTTAAAATCAAAATCATGCAAGCAAATGTACTTACTCAATCTTACCTTCCAATTATGTCACTGCTAGCAGGATTTGTCAGAATAGTCAATCTTTTTGCGGTTTTCATAAAAACACTGCATGGTGAGAGGAGAAAAGTTTTAACAAATGTCAAACCAAGGAAGCCAGCTACATCAATATTGTATGTTAGATCTTGGGTAATGATACAAAGCCACAGTTGTAAATCTGTGATACCTGAATGGTTCGTCTCCTGTCTGTTTAACAGTGCCAGTTGCATCTCGGTAGAGCACATAACTCAGCATCTCTGGTCTCTCTATTCCAAACATGTTAGCTAGCTTCCTGTATAGCTCCTCATAAGAACCGAAGACGGTGAGATCAACAGTCCGCCCAACATCTTCCGATTCCATGAAAACCTTGCAGTGACCAGTTTCAATGCCAATTTCAGCATCTCGAAGACTTTGGTGCCATGAAAAACCTGTACTAGTAGATTTTTCAGATGAATTCTGTTTCTCAGAGGCTGACCCAAAATAATCGGCAAGACTTGATTTGTCTGAACCAGTGAGAACTTGGGACACAGAACTAGTAGAATAGCTATGAGAAATCTGCTGCTCTGTTAATATCGGTTGACCAAAGAGAAAAAAGTGGTGTTTCTTTGTATTATCAGATTTCTCCAATTTCGGTTTAGGGCTCCCCATTGTTAGCAAGCAGGACAGATTCTCATTGCTCTTAGTGTTGCTTGTCACAAGGCTTTCTAAAATTCTTGGATGTGGATTGAACTGCTGGGGACTGGACAGAAACTGTCCTGACTGCAGTTTGCTGTTAAGCTGGAAATCTGATAAAGAAATTCCAAATAGAGTGTGCCTGGCTCCCTGTATGCCTGCAGGAGTGCTATCTGATAAACAACACAAGGGGCTGCTAGGCCCAAGGGGGTTGCCTGAAAATGACGGCAATTGAAATTGACTGTCAAGAGGGATGTCTGAGTGATGCGGAAACCGCAACTTTTTCCTTGGTGGTGAGAAGGGTGGTAGATTAATGACTGGCATATTTGACACCAATTCAACCAACCATGGACTGACACGTTTGACATTCTGTAACAAATCAGGTTCATCCCATGTTACCTGCAATTGGATTTATCAAGAGATATGAGAAACTAAGATGCAAAAGCAGTAAATATGAGCTTGGGCTGACTTTTATTATAACTGCTAACTTTAAAAAGAGTTTTGGTAAAGGAAACAATTTAAATCAGATCACTGATGTTGAATTCAGGAAGTGGCAAGCTGAAGGCCCCATATTTATCCAGAGCACAAAGTTTAGATAATCAAAAGCTGAAGAAAGACAGGTTCATAAATTATCTCAGTCTCTTTAAATATATGCATCTAGGAATTCCAAATATAACAGTTTGAAAATAAAAAATTAGCACCAAGCATAAATTTTTTTTTTCATCAATGCATAGATAGACCCAAAATAAACACTTAATGAATTTCTGGCAATTTCACAACAAGCACAGTAATTATTAGTACACTACAGATCCCTTTAGGTTGCTGGGAAGGCCTCCGCGGCTGCAGTTTCACTTGCTTCATGGAATATACCTAGGGCATTCAAACCTGAGACCGTGTATTATCCCATGACAGAATAACACCAGTACCACCAGTCTCAATAGTAAAAGTGACTAGATGGACTAAGCAAATCATAACAGCACACAAATCAGTAATGGAAAATTGAAATACAATAAAATGCTGTTGACCCTGTCAAAAGATTTGAAAATTATTGTAGGCTGAAATAGTCCAGAAAATATTAAGCAATCCGTTTCACCTCATCAGAAACTACAGCTGAGGCCATAGATGTTCTACCATTCAGTCACTGACCCATTATCTTGTACTAAGAGTGGTACCATAATTACACCAACCACCCCTACCGTATGATTTCCACAGCTATCACACAAGACTAACCAAGAATTGATATTGGTGTTTCAGGCAAAGTTTTCATCTATATCATTCTTCAAAAGTGATTGGAAACCAACACTGAAGACTAATTAGAACTTACTAGCACTGAAGAATTTATTAATAAAGATTCTTAAACTGATCATCTATTAAATTCGGTAGAATAAGGTATTGGCAACAGGACAACATGAAAAATATTAACAACAAAAGAGCCACCAAGTGAATGCTAATTTAGTAGACAAAATTGAAAATGTAAACTCAACCATCATATCAGAAATATGTGCAGAACCTGTAGAAGCCGCCAAGGAGAATTAGGCCATCGAATGGGATCAGCAACCTGAACAGATGAAACAGTCCCCATAAACCAGCTAATCCGGGAGGAATCTTCCGTTTCAAAAGCCATCTTAAACCGTATCCCGGAGCACCAATGGATCCTCATTGCATCCCTCACAGAAGATGCCTTAACAAAATACTCCGGCGTGCTTGCTCTTGGGTAGTAAACAACCTCAAAAGACTGGACATTAGCAGCAAGCCTTGCCGCCTCCAAGACATCTTCAGGCCTTACTCTTCCCTTGCTTCTCAATCCACCATTCCGCATTCCCTTACTCTCATCCTCTTTTAGAAAAACAGAGAAACCATGGTAAGGACTAACAACAGAATTTCTATTCATTGTTCCATTTAGGTTCCATGATTCAGGCCCATTTCCACTTCCAATTCCCCGCTTAGCGCGGCGAATCCCAACACGAAGATCGCCATTTTCAGCCCTCAAGAACACAATTGAATCCCCAGCAACCAATTTTTTCTGATTCACAAAAGTGCTCCAACCAGTAGTCAATAAATGCCTCCTTGGCGTCCCTCTATATATGTGCCTAAATTTCCATGTCTCCCCATGCACATCTTTAGCAACCACCGTCTGCACTGGAGGATCCGCCGTGTAATCCAGCCGCGGAAATATCGTCTCCGCGCAGTATCTCGGCACGGAGAAGCCTCCGCCGTTATTGGCATCAGATTGGGTCAGAGTCTTTGCAAAAGAAGCCGGTTTCTCCACGTTACTGCCACTGCTACCATTTTCACACACACCCTTTTCTTCTCCGTAATCAAGGTCGTTGCTTAGCAAAGGGACGAGGCTAATCTTGGCGTAAACCTCGTCCGTGTCGGCGTCGGCGAGGTACTGGACGGCGGCGACGCGGCAGAGGACGCTGGCGGGGATCCGCGGAGAGGAAGAGAAATCGACGGAGGAGTGAGAGTGCTCGGCGTGGCCTTGAGGGAAGTAGAAGACTTTAGAGTTAAGCAGAGGGATCTGAACCATGCTTCCCGCACAGGCGTGCCATAGCTGTGGATCCAAGCCTTTCTCTGCCTCTTTCATTTCCTTGCACTACCGGCGGGGGCCACGGCGATGTGGGTTTATGGAAATAAAATACAAAATTAGAGAGAAAAGAGTTTAATTCACCGGAGAGTAAGTGAAATGAGTGAAGCAATCTCTTACCAGAGAAATGAGCAAAATTCAAGCTTGTTATCAATCAAGTTTCGACCTTTCTCAATATAGTGATGGTTACAAACAAGATTTCAACTCAAAACCATTGGAAAGCAACTGAAAGGGATGGAATTTGAGAGCAGAATCACTTAAAATATTCAACACTAAACAACGCACAAAGCCACACTCAAAACCCACTTCTGTTCAACAAGATAAACTAAGAGAGAAGCAAAAAGGAAACCCACTTTTTTCTTTTTCTTTTTACCTCTTCTCTTATTTCTGTCCTTCTTTCTCACCAATTAAGAAGGGGTTTTGCAGAATTTTCGAAAAACGTGAACGAAGGCAAGAGAAGGAAAAGAGATACATTAATCGCCGATCACAGAGAGGAAGCAAGCAGCGGCAGCAGAAGCAGCCAGCAGCTGCAATCTTGTACGGACCGGACCACTTTTACTCGTCTGAACCATCATTTTAAAGCCCCACCTCCCTCTCTCTCATCTGTCACTAAACTCCAAAAGAACAGCTTTTTATCTCAAATATCACCTCCCCTCTCCCTCTCTCTCTCTCTCTTTCTCTCTCTCTCTCTCTCTCCAATGAATATTTTTTGTTTCTGGCGTTAATCTCTTTCTGTGTCAGATCCTGCACGGAGCTCTACTTCCCGGTTTCTCCTTACGGAACCTCAACAAAGTAAAAACAAACAGAAATCTAATCTGAAAGGACACCCTTGTGAAAAGCATGTTTTGGTTTAGCTCTTAAAACTCATCGCTATACTGGTAAACTTGTAACTCAAAGTTAAAAAATTGGCAGTAGAAGTACTTTATTTCCAAAAATATTTTATAGACACACACGATGTACTAAATACCGACAAACACAATATAATTTATAAGTGAAGAATAATATTTAGTAATATATAAATAATATTTGTTAATATATAATAAGATTTTATATCATATTTTTATTATTTATATAATATCAATTATGCTGTATCTAGAATTCTTTGATGGATATATCTAAAACAGTTGCTAAACACACACAAAAGTGATACAATCGAATATAATTAATATAATATTGTAAATATTATTCTTATAATAATTTGAAAAGTGAATTAACCAAAAAAAAAATCAAAATTTTAAAAATTTGTATTATTACTCATGTTTTGGTAATAATAGTTGCTTTTATATATATATATATATATATATATAACTGATTAGATTTCATCTAGTCAAATTTTATTAGACAACCGTTTATTAAATTTTCAAATATTGCTCATTTTACAATTGTCAAAATTATTTATTTATTTTTTTTACTGCCAATCGCAATAGTTCACATACGAGTAACGAGGACATCACTCCATTTGGTTACGATATAGGGAAGTTATCGCGCTATGATGGAGAGGCAAATTATCATGGTATGATGGAGAGGCAAATTAGCGCGATATTTTTAAGGAGTAGCAAACGGAGCAGTGATTAACCGGACAAACAAACTGGACCGAACCTAAAGTTAAAAGAAAGTCCATCGTCGGTTAGGGGTTTGGATACCTTTTGTTTTGGTTTCAACTACTTTTGGGTGGGTCTGACAGTTTGTTGACCGCTTTATGTGGCGCGTGCACCGAAATGGCGGGTGATTCCAATTGGAGGTGAAGTACACGCGCACTGAGAATCGTTTGGACAGTTAGACTTTTTGTCGGCGATTTTCGGTCGGAGACGACCACACTTTGGTTTCGGTGTGCGGTTGCTGTTTTTTTTTTTTAATTTTTTAATAATAGAATAATTTTTCCATCATTCTTCTTTTTTTTGTTTAAACATTTAGCATTAAATCTTCTTCCGCCTTGGAGAGAGAGAGAGAGAGAGGGAGGGATACATGGATTTTTATAATATTTTTTTTATTTCAACTCGGTAGCCAATCATAATTTTTTTAATAGAAAATGCATTAAATGAATCCACTACATACCGCATAACAAAATTTAGGGAATAGTGTTTAGATATATTTATAAGATTTTTTTTTTTTTTTGTGTTTGGTTTTGGGTAAAGTGTTTCTGAGATTTGTTTACGTTTTATTTGTGGGTCTTTAAAGTTTATTATCTTATTTATTTTAAAATTTTATCTAATAACTCAAGTTACAACCTCTTCATATTGTATCGTAGACTTAATTTCAATTTTAATTAATTGTAAATTTTTGCCGATAAGGAAGAATTTTTTTTTTTTTAAAGTATATTTTGGAAGAGATTCGGTCTTGGGTCTCGAGAGATAAGACCGAGTAATTTTGTCAACCGAATACATTGCTTTTTTCACTTTTAATGATTGAATCTGTTTGATCCTCAACCCAACTGAAAAATATTCAATATAACAAGGTGGGCTAGATTATGAATCGATTTTAATTTCTATAGCTTCATTTTTTTAGGTAATTAATGCACTTTATGAGATATTATTGTAGAAAATAATATTAAATACAAAATTAAAGGGACGAGCTAACGTTATGGAGTTTTTCTGTTGTCAGACCCCATTATCAATGCTGTCTCCATCGAATTGTATAGATACACAAAACCACAAATCCAGTTGATCTAACGGAATACATTATATAATCGATGTGGATTCCTTCCAAAATTGAATAATACAAGTAATTCACAGTATGGACAACTAATAACGATGCCTTGACGCTTTACGTTTTGGCATTAAACTTGCACTTTTAATTGCAAAACAAAACCAGCTTCTTCAACAGAAGACTACGCATATATGCCCCCAGAACGAACATGTATATCGACAAACATTTGAAACACTGCACAAGACGTTTAGATTTTAGGACATGAAAATATATAGTCCAAGTGGAACGGTTGGAAGTCCTTGTTAAATTCCTGTATATATATATATAGATAGATAGATAGAAAGATAGATAGATAGGTTTCAACATTTGCCATTGCTTCAAGATAGTGACTTGTAATTTGTAAATCCATAATTAGAAAGCTTGGATTGAAAGCTCAGTTTTGGCCCCATGACAAGTATAGGAGGTGTACCGACTTTTTGTAGTTCATTAATTAAATATGAATTAAAGAAAATTTTAGAATAGAGTATATACTAAACTATAACCATCGCGGACTCTGGTCATATTGCTTAGGGAGAATGACAAGAGGTTGAGAGTTTAGATTTTCATTTTTGCTTCTGTACAATAAGCCACAAATTGATGATCTTTCAAGGAAAACTTAATTTGTTTTTGCGTGAAGAAACAATCAAAGACCCCAAAATGCCACTCAAATTTTATACCAAACTGCAACAAAACCAGTGTCGTCGCCTATATAATTTTGTTCATAATTAGATGCAAATATCTAGTCAATGCAATGATGAATTTTTCATATGGAAGCCTAAACATCCAAGCAAAATGGTACTTTCAAGAGTGTCTAGATGAATCATATGGGGTCGTTATATTAATCAAGCAAGAGGGGAAATGCCCAATGATCCAAATTAGTCAATCCAAAACCTTCCTAGATATATCAGCCCCCTAATGAAAGATTTTGGTAAAGTAAAAACATCACTACCGACATGAAATATCAAGACAACCAGCTAGTTGGACAATCAAGATCACCTTAAAAAATCAGTTCTAATTATATTCATGTATGTGTTTGGGAAAATAATTAATAAAATAATATCATATTATATTGACAAAAAAGAAAGATATTATATTTAGAGTATATCAAATATTATTTTTAAAAGTAATTTTTATATTTTTATTATAAAAAAGAGATTATTTATAATAATTATAATATAACATGATATAATGTAAATTATAAATTATAACAATAATAAATGATATATAATAATTAGTCTTTTATTTAATATATAAATTAAAATTTTAAAAATATATAGTAATTTTCAACATGATGTAGAGTAGAGATAAAGGGAAGAGGGGACTTTCAGACTCAACGGAATTTAAGCCTGTGCATGTACAGAGAAACTGTGTGGGAAAGGCAGGTGGTGAAGAATCGGCATATGTGGATAGATAACGACACAAGACATGGAGTTAATTAAGACATGACATTGCAAACCAAATGCAAGAAATTCAATGTGACCACACAGGGAAGGGCACCTTTTAGGTGGCTAATGTTGGCTGTGCTTTACGGCTTATCTTTATGGTTGGTCGGTCTCACTTTGCCGTCCCTTTGCCAAGCCAATCAAACCCCAACATGCTTGGCTTTGTGTGATCGGATAGGGCTTACATGTTGTGTTGTGTTGTGTTGTTGGGAGAGCTAGGTGCTCTACTTTAAGGATCGATTAACCCTCTCGGTTCTTCATTTGTAGGGCGGTGCCTTGATTCTACCTCACACTCCAATGCTCTGCGTGATGAACGTTAAAATAAGAATTTCATTCCACATTATTAAACAAATGGCAAAGCCCACAGAGAAATGGCTGCCCTTATTGGCCATCCTATTAAGCATCAACTGCTAGGCACCAGTTTTCGTTTTTTTTTTTTTTTTTTTTTTTTTTGGCTTTCTAGGCAGCTTGTATTTTCAAAGCCGTGAAAAATTAATGAAATTCCACAAACCAAACGGGGGACTGAGTTCCAGCGGTGCACGACATTACTAAATTGTAAAATTTAACAAATTATCAGAATTTATATCATAGATATTCCATTATAACATGCATAATTTATATATTCCTTATTATCTTGATGTCAAAGATGATAGCAATTGGTTAATAACTCCACGGTAGCATGCGCATAACAGCAATAGGGCAACATCCAAGACTATAAGCTGCTTCCTTCTAGTCACTACAGTATCACCAAGTGAGGCTGTGCCAGCCTTCTTAGCCTATGATTGTCCGTCCACTTCTTAGAATTTGTCTTTCCTTCTTGTTCTTTCCGTTTAAATCTTAAGCAAAGGGAATTTATCATCAATTCTTTTATCCCTTTTCTTTTTAAAAAATTTCCTATGCTTTGTGCGGTGAGTCGACTCTGTTATTTATCGACCATAGAAACACTTGAGCAGCCCAAAACTCTTAACCTTAATGTATATATATTTTTTAAAACTATTTTTCTTATTAGTCCAACAAGGACTCCTTCAGTGTCGATGGGGCAAATGCGTCCATAGGGACTAGAATGGATATCTTGTATACGAAAATTAGCAGTTCTCCCCCTCAATCATCCAGTCCCCAAATAACTCGATTTTCTCCCATTAATTATTTGTGCCAATGGATTAGTTCGAATTGTATTGGTGCAATACTTAATTAACTTTTTTCTTCTTCTTTTTTATTTTCAGCGTGATTAGGGAAATTTTTGCCTAATTTTCCGAATTATTGAAGTAGAAGTTATATTAATTGTCCCCCACGTAAGGTAGTCGTTTATAATTTGCCAAATTGAATTTTAGCTTTTCATTTTTTTTTTGTTTCGGTGGGGACTCATTTTTTGGGATTCGCGGCTGTTTGTTTTTCGAGTTTTGAAGTTTATTGCTCTATATCCTTGAAGGGCTCATGCCAGATATCTTGCGTCGTCAATGAAATCGGCATTACGGTTCTGGATAAGAAAGAACGAAAATGACAGAATCTCCACCAGTGAATGTTTGTTTGCTCATATTCGCCTAAATTTGAGTACGTTTTAACCCCAACATGTGAAACTTAACAGCCAAGCAAATGCATTCGTTTATCTTTCCCTTAGGCCTACTTCTACTAGACACAAGTTGGGTTGCTCCAATTTGCTTAGCCAAACCCCCACACGCCTAAAACCTAAAAATCCACACACACGACACGCCGACGCTAGAATGCAATAGAAGTTTAACAAAGCAGGCAGTAGGAGACGCTCTTCTTTAATCCTAGGGTTAGCTCGATTCGTAAGTATTCATAAATTGAGCATGTTGTTCACCTTACGCGGTTCAATCGTGTTCGAAACGAAGTCCTATAAGATAATATTCTAGGCTAGTTTAGAAGTTACAATTTTCTGGTCTCTATGTGAATGACATATATTTAAAAGTTATGAAGTGAGTTAATTGAACTCATTTATATTAATTCGAGTAATGAAAAAAATTTATAAAATAAAAAATCATTGTCTCCTATAAATTTACACATTAAGCGACATTTAGATTACAAAGTATCCCTTAGCAAAGAACTTGAATTGATCTCCTCAATTCCCGCTAACAATTAGCATAATTAGGACCAAAAAAAAAAAACAACCATTTTGTATGAAAAAAAAAAAGAAAAAGAAAAGAAAGGAGGATGATTTTCCCTTGTTTTTAGGGTTTTCTTTTGTGCCTAAAAAACTCGCCGATTTTATGAAAGGAGGCAACTTTGGGCCCCATTTTCCTCGGCCTATAAAACGCACAATGCCTCCGTGTAAACTCTGGCAACTAGGGACAATCCAGCAGGTGGGGGATCGTGCAAAGTTGACATCGGACGGTCAGATTCAATGCCACGTGCCGAATTGACAATCTGTCGAAACCGTGATCGGTTTGAATCTGTGATGGGACTTTTCAGAAAATTGTGGGCCCAAACTGTACAAGAGGCCACGAATCTCTGTCGTTTTGTCCTCAGACATAGAAGGTTTGACTCGGACGAGTTGACTCGAAACGTGGTTCAAGAACCGAGTTGTGGGTAGCTAACACCGTTATTATTCTTTTGACACCGGGAGTAGAATCATAATTGAACCGACCTGCGGTGAAGTGTGATATGAACTTCTTCTTAATTTTTCTGTCTTGTATCATTATGTTGTCTTGTGTGGAAGAGATTAATATGTAATGTAATTCAACTATAGTTATTAGTTAGTAGAGTTATGTAATGTAATGTATATGTTAAAGTTTTTTTTTTTTTTTTTTTTAACTACAAGTGTATGTGATACGACTAAACAGTCAATAACAGTCGTAGAGGTAACTTTTCTAGCTACTTCAGTGAGCCGTTTGATCAAACGAATGTGCTAGGGCCATGTACAGAGCTAATCTGGGTTGAATTTTGGTACATCCCAGTAAGGACTTTGAATTTTGGCCCTATGTAATCTCTGACTTTTTTTTTTTTTTTGGGTATTTATGTGAAGAACTATTTTAAGATTAGCTCTCGCCGGAGCAATTTGACGGGGTGGTCACCAACACCAACTGACGACGAAGCTGAAGGGATCGGGGGGGTCTGTAGCCACGGCCAATGCCTTCAGTTAGGGAAAAAAAGAAAAAAAAAAAAGAGTTGTACAAATATTAAACAGTCCAAAATTTCATGTTGCGACCTGTTTCCCAAACGCGCGTCACAGACAAATACATTTATGATTTTTTATTTTTATTTTTATTTTTTTGGGAATCATTGGATGCCAGGTTTGAATTGATGCTTTGTTTATTATTATTATTTTTTGGTATTATGGCTGGTGGAGTCGTCAGAGTTTATTTTACATGAGGCAGACTCTACACATCTCTGAGGCCCAGAGAAGTTTGATAATAGGTAGGACACAGTTTGGTATCTCTGTGGGTTTTTCTTTTAAAGTATAATCACATGACCTATATATATATATATGAAAAAGATTATATATTTATAGACTATATAACTTTTTGTTTAGAATTTATAAAAAAACAAAAAGATAAATGGGCATTAGAGATTAATATTAATGGGCATAGGGCTTGTGGGCTTTTCTCATCCTTATTTGCCAAAATACAAAAAATGCCACTGGAGGGTAAATTTTGGTGCTTGGGATAGTGGGACGAAAGTAGAGAAGACAAAGCTTGACGGACCCCAGCCCAATCTTCACATCTGGTGGAGAGTCCTCCCATTCCTCTTTTGAGGATTCTGATCCCGTGTGAGCGCGCACATGAGCTCACGAGCACCTCAACCTTCAGATCCACCCATTGCGCAGTGCAGCGGTTGATGTTCTAAAGACTTTCACAATGTACAAGCTTTCGGAATGATATTTAAGTAACAGATAATGTATTTAGAGCCAGACGAAATTTGTAAGTGACACATTAAAGACGATCAACCTGATGGAAACAAGAAAAAAAAAAAAGGCATGTAAGGATATTGACCGCATTTTGAATTAAGAAGACAATGGCATGGCTAACAGGAAAAGCACAAACAGCTCCTACCTCTGAACATCCTCGCTACATTTGCTGCCTCATTCAAATAACTAGCTACCCTAGCCTGCATCTATTACCAGTTACAAATATCTGATCATCTAAAGTTCCTAGGTGTTACTGTATCAAATGTACATTGTGCACAAAGAACGAATAAACTGGAACACAATGGCCAACTACAAGTGAAGATAAAGGCAATTCTCTACCGCAAATGCTAGAGGCCTAGCCTTCTTTATCATCTCTAAAACTAATGGCTATCGAAATCAATATTCTAGCCCTGATAGCCACGGTGTGTCCATATTAGCTGTGGCAGTCGCAGGCATAGCCTTCTTTCTCATCTCTAAAACTTTCGCGTGAGAGTTGGAGTGCAATGATGGAATAAATGTAGGACTAGCAGCAGGGCGATACTCTGGAAGGAGACGGCCGGACCTATAACGAACCCCACAAGCATTGCACAGCGTTTTTGGCCCCATAGGCCCTTCTCTCCATTGTGGAGTCTTTGTCACCTCACAGTGGGTACATTTTCTGGTTTCAACAGCTTGCCGCATGGAGGGTTTCTTAATCTCTACAGCACAAGAAAGCAATGTCAGATTCTTTTTCTTTTTCTGTCCTTTGTTGGCAGGGTTGGATACATTCTCACCCTGGAAGGATTCTGATTCTGAATCTAAGTCAGAAGTACTCAAAGGATAAATGTCCTTGCGAGTATAGCAAGTAGAAATGAAAGGAACTGCATGCCTCCGGGCACAGGCTCGCTTACTTCGAGGACGCTTTACAGAGGCAACCAATTTTGCACACTTGGATGTCATTTTTTCAGCTGAACAAGAGCTCCTGCTGCTGCTATCAAGGACAGAAATGGGACTTGAGGTCTGAAACAGCTGTGAATGTTTGCTCTCCAAAGATTCATGGTGGATAGAAGTGCTTCCGCTAGAGGATGCCTCAGCACTGCTCTGCCACTGTTTTAGCCAAGAAAAGAAATCACATTTGATCAAGCAAAAGGTGAATCAAACCAGAGAATGCAGAAGGTAAAAGAAAATTTGTTGCAGAAATGTATAAAAGATAGGTTCTATCTAGTACCATAGAAGGAACTTCTAATCAGGAAAGATTTAACATACAGGATCACTTTAAAGGGATCAAAATGGCCCGACAAGCACCAAATGTTGCTGTGTTGAAATAAATATAGGCAACATGGCCAGTGTTGTATCCAGACATTTGAGTAAAATATGGCCAAATATATGGGCTTCAAAGCTTCAAATAATTTTTACTAGTGACATTTTCCCCTCAACACCTTTTACAAGGTATGGCATATTCGAACTCAAGAAATCTAATTCATCAACTGAGATGAAAATTTTTATGGAACATCTAGCAAAACTGAGCTCTTTTTCCACTTACGAGAAAAAATGAAAAACCAGAGCTTTTTTTAATGTTAACTTTGGATTTCATGTCAATTCATCAGGTTATTCTAGATTTCACTAGGGGCAATTGGCCCCCACTTTCAAGTATAGATTCACCAACCATAACAACAATGAAGATGGCATTCCAATGGTGGCCAAAAGAAATGAAATAGAAATAAAAGGAAGAGCCACAACCTAGCAGGGAAGTTTAATGACGAACATGTTCCTGGAATGATATATAAAATTATCACTCTAGGACTCTCCTGCATCAGAAGTCTTTTTCCATGGTATGAGGCTCACATGCTTACCCACATACTTGGGGTTGCAAAGAAGCAATCTATTCTGGTGATTTCTAATGAAAATAATCAACAAAACAAGTGCTGGAATATAGGCAGTTGAAAAGTAGGCCAAAATAAATACAAGTTTAGCCACAAAGGCAATAGGTATAATCCAACAGCTAAAGGAAAAATTAAACAATTTGCACATTCGGCAGTGTCATCAACAGGAAGCTAGTGTGCTACACAAGACCTCTTTCTCCAGTTCAACCAACAAACAATTATTACAGACAAAAGTGTCTCTGTGCTGTTGTACATTTCTATCACTCCTAAGGCTTTGTTTGGTTACTTAAACATTTATTCGCTACCAGAAGTCTACAATGAATTCATGCTTTGTCCACTCATATTTTATGGTGCACACATAAAGAACACAACAATACATCAAAGGCCACGTAATTACAAAAATTGCAATGAAAGGGGGTGGGCATTCAATAAATGCACCCAAAAGCAGTTGATATTTTCTTCTCTGGCACCCTCTTTCCTTCCCCCACTCTTAAAACATTTATGTCAACTCACCAACTCAACTATGTTAAGGTGCTTTGCAATTAACTTCCCAAACTGAAACAAAGGGTAAATTTTTTCAGAATCTCAGGTCTTTACAAGATGTCAGAGCTAATACAATAATGAAGCTACTAACATCCACACCTATGTATCTGAGTGAATGTACTTCGCAACCCCAAAAAAGGGCTTAATTTATGAGGTGGCCACGACAAATTTGACCCACAGAAAACATTCAGGAACCAATGCATCAATAAGAATGCGAAAGCCTAAATGCACCTATAAGAACAGCTGAGCTGTTGAACAAGTCTAGATAAATAACCTTAGGGTAACACATGCTAAGAAAACCAGTACGGTAGACAGAACCCTTTCTTATGGAAGGAATGGAGTAAAGGGTTTATCCAGAAGTTCAGAGACATGTCAAGAAGGGAATACGTGAAACTGAATCATTAAAACAAATAAGCAAATACCCTGGAAGCCTAGACAAGCACAAAACATCATACGAGAAAATAATACTCACTGAAACTGTGGAGTTTTGCTGTACTTTCGAAGCCTCATTGCTGATTCCACCACTGAGGGCTGAGGACAAACTGGCCAAAACATTTGAGGATGGCGGATCAAGGTGTTGAAACTTAGCCTGCCAATCTTCTCCATCATTTGGCTCCACATCCTCCATTGGGAAATCAAGAAACTTAATGGCATCATCGAAGAAATCATCGGAGACCCCATTAAAGTTCTCATCAAAGAACCAGGAACTATTCATACTATTGTTACTCCTCCTGTAAAACAAAGCCTCTGGAAAGGCATCAATAACCGAGAAGTAATGTCATTGGACGCATTTGCCTAATTCCAAAATTCAAAGTCTTTTAGTAGCAGCAAAATCCAAGTAATTACCATCTTCCAAACCATACGACTCTTAAGAATCCTTAGGATTTGGGTCTATCCATCAATTACAAACATGTCCGTTTCCTAACATGGGCAGGATACGACCAGTCGTTTCCTCAAATGATTTTTCACTTTAACACACGGCCTTTAATTTTTAAGAAACTAAAAAGAGAAAAAAGAAAGCGGCCTCATATATTATATTTATTCGGACAAATCTGAGAAAAATAATAAAAAAATTTAAAAGATAACTTTCTCTCTCTCTTCTTCTTTTTTTTTTTTTTAGAATACAAATAAATTTAATTTAAATTTTAACAATAATAATAAATTCAATTTTCTTTAAAAAATAAAAAAACTGCTAAATTTGTTAAAACTAAATCATAATTAAAAACTTAATTTAACCTACCCCTCAATTTCAATTTTATTCAATTACTAAGAACTCAGATTTAACTAATATATATATATATATATATATCATTTTCACCCAAACCACTCTTTATTCAAACATAAATCAATTTTGCACCCTCACCAACTGATGATGCGTTAGGTCAGGCTTCTAGCCTTAGGAGACACACCCCCAATTTTTTACCGAAATTAACAAATAAATTTCGGTATATACTGCAAGCCCTACCTATTACCGTAGTCGACTTGAATTATTTTTTTACATATTAAATTTATTGTTCATATTTTCTTTATTAGATATATAAAATATTGCGCGATGCGCCCACCCAGACATAGTTCAATAATAAATAAACACCACTGCGACACGTCAATATGCAATTCAATACTAAAAGAGCAACACCGCATCACTGCACAACAATACGTACGCGAGACGTAAGTGACACACAAGGCAACAAATAATTTCTCTATTTTATTTTTTTAAGAACCGTACTTTTTAATTTCCTTAACATAAAATCTGAAGGAAGGAGTTTAACAAGGGAGAAAAATTATACACAGTTATCTTTTTCATTTTCGTTTTTTTCTGTTGTTGTTGTTGTTGTTGTAGTATCAATATTGACGAAGTTTCTAGTGCTATTTTCTGTCATTTTCTCGAGAACCAAGCGGAAAGAAGGAGGAGAAAACTGAATGCAGACAATGCAGCGTAACTATGGAGGGCAACAGTAATCACAGACAAAAGCCACAACGGAGCGCCGAAGTACCGAAGACGAAACGTACCTTCGAGAAGAAAAAGAAAAACAAAAAAATAAATTTAAAAAAAAAAAAACAAAGGGAGAAAAAGAACGAAAAATCAAGCCTTCAAACGCATCGAAGCCCTTGGAGAGAGAGAGAGAGAGCGGAGAGACCTCGAAAACGACGCCGCTTTCAGGAATTGAGTACCGACACTTCCGTTTTTCGTTTCAGAGAGAGAGAGAGAGAGACGGGATGATAAAGTGAACGCGATATCACTTTTGAATCTCTCTCTCTCTCTCTCTCTCTCTCTCTCAGAGACTGGGATCTTTAACTTACTTATTGGATGCTGGTGAGAGGAGCTGGGATATGGTGAGGTAGGGCTTACATAGATTGATGTGGAGTCTCGGCCTAATCACTGAATTACTACAAATAAATATATTAATTAGTTATGCCCTCTAACCCAGTGTTAGCCTAATTATGAAAGTGAGCTGTTTATCCATTTTCTACCTTTTTTTGATCAACTTCTTCTTCTTCTTCTTCTTCTTCTTCTTTTTTTCTAACCTAATTAATATCAATTGAAATTCTAATTTAAAAGGAATAATATTATTTTGTCAAAATTTTTTAATATTTACTTTATAATTATATAGAAATTTTAATTATAAATTTATAATAAATATCTATTGCGTGTATTTTTAAATATTAGTACTATTCAAAAATTTAAGATATAACTAAAGAGTAAATTATCTAAATATTTTTAAATAAATTGTTTCACCAACCATAATTTAACTTCCTATTTAATTAGATAGGATAAAAAGGAGGCATAATTAATCCGATACAAATGACCCTTTTTTTTGTTTTTTTTTTTTTCTGATCGAACAAGAAAAATTAAGCTCGATGATGTTTATTTGAATTGATGTGTGATGCATTGCTGTGTTTATTACCATCAAATCATAATTGCTTTAAAATGTCATACCTTGTGATAAACTTTTGTGTGTTTTGCAGGTTAAATTATTATTGTGGTTGTTGGTGTGACATGCCACCGACTATTGAGGAGGGTGGTGGCATTGTATTCTTCTTTCGTTAGGCATTGCGGGAGATGGGGGGGTCCCACTGTTAGGGCTAGAACATGATGGGTAATGGCCATCATGGATCATTCTTTTGCTTGGTTCAGGCAGGCTTTTTTTATTTTTATTTTTATTATTTTTTTAAATTTTTTTGTCGGTTGAAAAAGAATACAAGTGTTCATGTCCGACCACGATCATGTACCTTCGCACGAAAGCAATGTTTTTATTATTACACTTATAAGAGACAACGCCGACATTAATGACGGGGGAGAGAGCGAGAGAGAGAGAAACCGTACTTCCCATTCTACCATTAAGCCCCCATGATTTCCCTTTGTTTTAACGTCACTTTGGGCCATTCTTTCCCTTCCATTTATTTTTGGAACTCACAGGTTCTCAACCATAAAGGCAATGTTGAGATACTACGAAAATCAGTATTTCCTGGCGTTTCGGTTCAAACATTGAAGGCAATTCAATTACAGTTATTGTTCTTCTTATTCAAATTTTCGTACACATACTTGAGAGACAACTTCCAGTGTCGCTCAACGAGAGATTAGTTGGTTCAATTACAATTATGTTCACTTATGCGTATGCCCTTCTGAGCCTCGCGGTAAGTGGCATCACACGTTATATTATTATCATGATCATTAAATATATATTTATTATCCTCGTCGATAGCTACAAACATTACATCGAAAATATAAACATATAAAACTGTTCTAATACCATGATGTCTTAATCTGTGTTTAGAACTCAGGTTCAAAAAATTTAAAGACGTGAAGAGTCCAAAAACTTTCAAATTTTCCTGACCACATGGTAAGCCTCTAGTTAGTCGTTTGCTGCCAGGAACCAATGTGAAAAATTGGCGTTCTCATGCATATTCATATGCGTGACACTTTAATAAGATAAACCCTGAGCTGGTCCAAAATAGACACTGGCATATGTAGCTGAAGTTTGAGACTTCATTAATAAAAAGAAAAGCAAACAGATTGAGAATTTCCGGTATATTTATCTTGGCAAAAGCTCGAGTTTCCCGTTAGCTAGTAAGCAAGTACCGGTAAACATCTTTGTATCTTGCAACAAAACTTCCTGAAGGTTAACATTCTCACAAACTGAAAGGTGCAAAAGCGCCACGGAAGCCCATTTGGTGTGTTATGGCTTTCAGCGGGTAGACATGCAAAGCCTCCCATGCATGTGTTGTACACAAGATAATGCAGAAGCTAGACCAAAGTAGGCATTGCACAAAAACCATCGAGGCTTTTGATCCCCCAAAACAAACAATCGATATCAAGAGAACAAATTGATTCCATGATTCAGCTATTACCTAACCGAGGCACGACCCCGTCAGGAATGGAACCAAAACTTATCTTTTCATCAATATTCCCCGTAAATTTTCTGATCCATTTGATTATAAACAAGAAAAATTCATATCTTGACTTTTAATGTTCTTTTTCTTGAACTTATTGCAAAATAGAGTACAAGTACCGAGACTATGGACACTGCCAATGCAAGGATTCTCCACAATGTGATGCCATCTGAATTGATAAACATGTTGTTCAACCACTCCTGCAGTTTCAGAAATCAATTATAATGTCAGAGGCACAGAATATGCACAGTTGCTTGCAATTATCAGAAATGATCCATTGGTTATATTTGTAATTAGCTGATGCAATCACAGGAACACTAAACATGAAAGCCACTGAAACCGCAAATGAACTTATGCCTCTGATGCATAAATGCATACTCTGCCAGGCAAATTTTGCACCGTGTGCTTGTCCTGCTTGGCAAAGATGTCCTGAGCATATCTATAAAGCTCTAAATCAAGGTTGTTAAATAGTCTTATCTGCTCGACCACATCCTTGGAAATCTTAAGACGATCCTGTAAAATATAAGAAGACAACATGTTAGCACCAAGGCCACAACTGCCACCATTTTCCAAACGAACAAAGTCTAAACTGCAATAATTCCTGAGGCCAGCACAAATTTGGTAAGCTAATCAACATTCAGCATGTAGGTGGCAGCAGTGTTCGCTACATTCTGCATATAGGAGGCAGAAGGCTTCCCTAATAAACTGCACCCCAGTGAGATACAGATAACTTGACCCAGGATTCAGAGCAATTTTCTCTAACATGGAATTGGAAACAAACAAAGATACAAGCACTTATTACTGATATAGAAAGCAAATATTAACAAAGGAAAAATAGCATTTGCCCACTAGGAAAAATGAAATCGGGTAGTATAGCATATGGAAATGAATAACCAAATACACTGTAGAGGGCGAGATGGGAGTTGATTAAACTTAAACCATTGGAGAAGGCACAGACTAGAAAATGAAGCAATATGCAGCATAGCAGACAACAATTAAAAGCAAGCAGCACGATCATACGAGATAGAAACAAACATGCAACGACTGGATTCCAAAAGTGAAATACTCAAAAGCTCAGTTTAGTAAAATTCATGCATTTGGAGGGATCTCATAATAAATGATATTGAAATTCATATATGGGTGGGGAAATAGGGATCTTTCAAGGGACAAGAACAATACTATGAAGTATACCTTCTTTGAGAAGTTTGCCGGGGCAATTCTCTCCAAAGAAGAGTTACGACGACGTGCCTGGGTCTTCCGTAAATTAGAGATACAGTCTTCATATGCATCCATAAGGTTCTCTGCGGTGATCTAATAAGTTGCAACATGTAAGTTCTTTTCCGGTACAGACTGACCATCCAATGGGATCCTAAACAAAATGCCTTACATTTTCTTTTTTCCCTTCTGCATCTTCTATTGAAGCATTTTCGTCTGAGTTTTGATTGGTTGTTCCAGTCTACTAAAAGGAAAGAGACACTTTCAATCTATTCGCTTCCAATTGAATCTTTTACCAAAAGTCAAAAGCATACGTTGCTCACCTGAGGATTATCATGGTCATGTTCAGAATCTGAAATTAGAGAATTCTGCTCTGTACAACAAGAGGAACTGGGTTTAGGATGGGCAAACAACTAAAAGGCAGATAGAAAATTGATTTGCCCATCACACTAGCCTGATTTGTTATCAGCTGGAAGCTCCAAGGTAGAATTTGATTCTAATGCCTGGGAAATCACTTGTGCACCAACCACATTTGCAAACATTGTTGCAGATTCTTTGTGATCCTCAGTGAGACCAACGTACAACATATCATCCAACCTCCTCTGCAACATTTAGAAGTATCCACAGTGAAAACAATCACGATGGATAAAGTATTAGAGAAACACAAGTAAAAACTGCATTGTTCAAAGCAAGGAAAACCTACTGTAAATACCTTTGCAACTTCAAGAACATATTTACCAAGAATCTTGTACTTTTGTACACAATGGCGTATTTCATGTGATTCATCAAAATATGAGTTGTTTGTCAATCCAGCAACCTGTTGATTGAAACAGTTTCATACAATTTTGAGGCTCAATAAATGGAAAAGTCCTTATATTCTAGTAAATGGGAAAGCAGATACCTAAAAAAATAAAAAAGAAAATAAAAAAAGCCCGAGAACATGCTTGTAAAATCTAATCTTCAGACAACAAGCACAAAAAATCTTCTAATGACATGGTACTAAAACCAAGAAATTGCGGTAATTATTCTACAGCAGTGCTGGACATTTCTATCATGTCTTCCTTTTTTTTTTTCTTTTTTTGGTTGTGAAATCCCAAAAATAAAATCATCAGCAACATGGAAGATAAAAGTGAGCCAGAGAATGAATGTAAAATGTAAATTATAATAGACGGGCTTATATAAACTTGTAGCAAAAATTTCATTAAGATAAAAGACCAGATAATTCAGAAATGATAATTAGAGAAATGGTTAAAGTGTAGGAACCAAATGGAGTAAAATGAAACTGGCTAAGTACCTGGAATGTTGCTCCATTGTGAACAATGTCATGGACTATGGGGTCATTGACATATTCATGCAATGGCTTAACAATTTCTTCCATGTCATATGGGTTATTGCTCTTAATGTCATTCGAGCCCCCATGTTTTCTTGCATGTCTCTGCCATAGAAGTCAAATGTATATAAGCATGGGAAATGGATAAGAAACAAAACAACCAGTCCTACAGTGTTGAACCATGAACCAATAAAATTCATGCTATAATCCACACTTCTAAAAGAAAACATAAGAAAAGGAAACTCAACAACTTCAAATGGTTTTGAACCACAAATGAAAAAAAAAACTTGTAGTATTTACACTGCCAAAGGAAAAGAAGACCAGGACTTGTCAGCATTTTAAGAAAGAAGCATACTCTAGCAAATAGGTCTTGCCTCATCCATGGAACCAAATACTTCCATGGCCATATATCCAGTGTACTAACTCCACGACTCTTAGAGCGCAGGCGGCCAGCCATTTTTGTGGCAGAAGTTAAGTTATGATGCACCAAAAACCTTGCAGCTACTTCAATTGAAAATTCATAAGTACTCAACACACGGTCAACTGGATTCCTTAGTATGGTCACTACCGAAGTTCTCTCCTTCGGAAGCTTGGACATCATGCTATAGTCATCATGAGTAACCAACAACCTGCACTTCTGTTTGCTGCACAAAATGCCAAGGCAAAGCAATTCAGATGCTACATCAAAAATAATAACAAAGGAGCTTTCTCCTCGTTTTATTCTAATAGGCCTAGGAATTGATGTAATTAATATTTAGAACCCCTGCCCACCCCACCTGCTGCACCTAGCCATGTTTATAGCAAGAACTATAAGTCAATTTCAGAACTTCTAAAGAAACCATCAACCAAGAGTGTATTCATGTTCTCCATGCCTAACGACTTCCAATTGGAGTAAAGAAGTACTGCCTAGATAGAGAATGTCTACAATAGAATCTGCAAAGATTATAAATAACAATTGGTTTGATGTAGAAAACTTATTTCCATGACCATTTTTGGTGAAGATTCAGACTAACAAACAGACCATTAGTACCTTGGATCAAACCGCAGCTTATCATATGAACGGGGGCATTCCTGAGAGTTAGAGTATAGCTGTTTCAAAAAACTGCAAGGAGAAAATATAGGAGCAAGCAGAAATTCAATGGTTGCAAGCAATTATGCTCTCAAATTCAGGAATAGAACCACTAGTGAGAGTTACCAGTGAAAGTAGGTGCGTCCCCCAGTTCTTGGAACATGAAGGAAAAACAGCAAATCTTGGAGTGTGTGTCTGTCCTCTCTAACTTGTTCTACAGAAGAGGAGGCCCAAGCTTTGGCAATCTTTTCGCAATGGCTAAAATTGTGATTGGTAAGGGCAGCATTACCTACAGAAAAACACTACCATAACTCCCCAGACTATTCAGCTCAGAGAGATTTTAAGAGCATTAACAGTAAAAAAGCGAGGACGGAAGAAATTCAAAGGTACTTCATGGCTGTTAAATTGTCAGATTATATCGAGAAACCGGATATAGTTACCCCCTGATGCAAATTATCCCAAGAGAATCATTCAAATATACAATAAATATAATACATTTGGTGAACTTAGGATGCAAAATCAATAACCCACAATCCAGAACACCCTTGTCTCTGCCTAACATTGCCATACAATGCTAAAGCAGCATAGTTAATCAGTTACACTTGCACAAACGGCACTCCGAAAATTTGTACATCATTTTTTAGCATAGCATTCAAACCTAGTGATACGTACTCAATACCAGAAGCATCAGGATCATGGTGAACTTCAGAACACAATCCATCCACTCAACTCCAGTGTCAACAACTGCAAAACTAAACAATGAAAAACCGTGCAACAACAACATTAACAAAACATTACACAAGAAGTAAGAAGCCATATATCAAACAACAAATTACACGACACTAACGAGTTAATAATATCAAAACCTCCTCCTTTCTTTTGTTTTTTTTTTATGATGAGGAATTCTTTTCAGGCAAACCTTGGGGTTACTAGCACGACGCCCCTATATCGCAACTGCCCACTTAAAACGGGAAATGCACCTAAGATCTTGAGACTAGTCCAACAAACTACTAGTCCTATGGCACTGTTCCTCTCAATTCAAATTACCCATTTCTACCGAATACAGCTTAACGTAGACTGCTTCTTTAAATGCAAGTTATCAGACTATTTTCCAGACAATAACAAGTATGGGAATTTGGGACCAGAAAAGCAGCAAACCTATGCAAAACAATCAAACAGAGGGAGAAACGTCGAGATTATAAGCAAGTAACATTCTTGGAGAAAACAAACAGAGCCCACAAATTCAATTCTCCTAAAAAAATTTGAAGCAGAAAATAGTGGCCTACCTTGTGTCGAGCTTCGGCTTCTTACGCTGATAAAATTCTTGAAGCCTGTGTTGGGACTCTGCCAGACAGCACTGACAATCGAAAATAAGACCACACAAAAGCAAAACCCACAAATCCCAAAAATAAAAAAATTTTTTAAAAAAAAAGGTCAAACTATTACCAGTTTATCCCCAGATTTTCTCGCCAAACAAACAGAAAGTACTTTGACACACTCGGGAATCTCGGATGCTGGTCGCCATGCCCACTAAAAAACCTATAATAATAATAATAAATAATAATAAATAAATAGATAAAACGAAATGACTGAAGTGCCCTCGGGTGGAGATCGGAAATTTGGTCTGTCGTGACCGGTTCGGGGGGGCCCCCCCCCCACAAAAGAAACAACAAATGGGGAACGCCATTCTCGCGGGGCTTTTCGGGTATTTCACCAACGGGCTGCTCGGTGGGAGAGGTGGGCCCCGACTGCCCGCTATGCTTCTTACAACACGCGTAATCTCTTCGCGTTATTACGCGGACCCACAACTCGACCACCGTACGACCTTCCAATACCGTCCTTTTTTCTTTTTTCTTTTTCTTTTTTTTTCTCTCTTTTTCTCTAAAATTACTCCTGCTAACTGAGTGGCAATCTCGAGAAGTACCCCAGTGTTTTCTTTTATTCAACAGAAACTAGAGTCTCCGAACGTTGGTCCAATATAGCAAAGAAGATGGTCCGTTTTTTTAAGTAAAAAAAATCTTAAAGTTCAATTCTATTGACAAAACGTTTAATAAAGATTAACCCCCCATGAGAGTTGTCGATTTCTCACTAGACCCACGGGGTTTGTTCTCTCATTGTGTGGCACAATTGGACGCGATCTTTCTAAAAAAAAAAAAAAAAAAAGAGAACAAACAAGGAAATTAGTTGCTCGAATCAGTTTTATTAGACCCCACTGACCACAAAATAATTTAGTTTCGCACCTTATTTAAAAACTGATTAACTAATAATTATTTATGGCAGTACATCATATGTTTCTACAGAACAATAAACAAATTTTATTAAATATATAAAATCTCGAATTACCTAAATAAAGACTATTTTTTTATGATAAAAAAAATTAATTAGACATATAAATAGTGTAATTTTTAACGTAGTCAAGCGGAAGCCAGGCTCAGGCTCGCCGTTGATTGCCCGAGTCCAGCCTGAACAAGGACAAAGAACTTTGAGCCAGGCTCGAGCAGACCCATCAAACCCAAGCCTCGTAACTTGGACCGGGTTCAGAACGACCCACCGGTCACCCAACCCATCACCGGATATCTGACAGATTCTCGGCATAAATTTAGGGGTACACGAAGAGGCTATTGCAAACGGAACAAGCGATGCAAAAAAATCCATTTTTTTTTTTTTAAAATCTTATTTTGCATGTTTTTGAAATCCTGAGAGGACTGCTAACTTGAAACAGCATACGTACAGAAGCAATCAGCCCAACTGATATATATACATCAATGAAATTGAAGCAAAGCATCGATCACTGTATGAAAGAATGGACTTCAGCCAGCCAGTTCCCAAAACCCATGAAATTTGATACCCCTAGTCCATTGTTTTATGTTTAGTTACATGTAGCCCATCGTGGGAACGTAATGGAGAGAAGGGTCGAGAGAGAACATCACGGTTTCAGTAAAACTGCTCTTGAAGCATCCAGATGGTTGAGGCGGCAGGTTCCAATGAGATACTCGGGGAGCTCCTCTTCTGTATTTGCCTGTGTTGGAAGGATTGGTGTTTCGAGAGGGAAACATGGGTTCATATTATGATCAAGAACTGCGTCATTGCGCCTCAATACTTATATTGCCATCTTTTAAGGAAAGAGTGCTGCATTTAGTCTTTTTCTATATTTAATGTCGTCAACGTGGTATGTGGAGCACTGACTTTACCAGAACTAATTGATGATTCAAATGCCAAGAGCTTTTGTTCTTTTGCTGTTGTGCTATTGTTTAGTTATCTCATTGTTCAAGGCATAGTGGTTTTACCTGTATCAAAAACGCCATTTCAATGACCAAATTGCTGAGGTAACCAAGCACAAGACTGACCACACCTCTTGCAACTGTTGACGAACCAATGTCAACTCCAAGCTGAAAATTTGATAGATACAAATGGTGTTTATCGTGTTACTGAGTGCAACTGGTAGAAACTTGAACACAAGTAAACAGCATATGCAACAATACCCAGTTGCAATTAACGTTTTCAGCATTATGTACTTTCAATCTAGAGATAATTATTCTCACAAGCTTACCTCAAGGTAGTTCTTCCCATGGAAATAATTGATTTCCAGTGCTTGGCCAATCAGGCAGGCTTTCTTTCCTACACTTTGCTTGACTATCCACGAACCCTGAAAAAGAAAAAGCTATTGGCATGGGCAAAAGCTTGGAGGTTATACCAGAAATGCAATGCAAGGATAGCGGTACATTCATCAAAGATTGCAGCCAATAAGTAAGACCATCCGAGGTCTTACGTTCAAGCATTTTAATAAAACATGTTTATATTGGAAAATGCCACACACAGCCCGTGTGCAAAGAGAGAATTTAGCAAAGAAGAGAGCGAGAGAGAGAGAGAGAGAGAAATCAAAAGGAACAATGCTCACCATTTCCTGGGCACCCAGAAGGAAGAACAAGAGAATGCAACCCAATCCTCTAATAATAACAGTAAGGGATATGGAACAATTTAATTATTCATTATTTTAAAACAACACTTAGAGACATCCTTTGTTTTTATGCAAAAAGAGATGTTCCCAGTACACGAGGCTCCCACACTATAAGTTTGGGAAAAAGTCAAATATATGTAGTTTTACCCTTATTTCACAATGAGGCTGTTCCCGTAACTTGAATCTATAACCTCTATCCAGGCCACAATGGAGTAATTTGACTATCACACCAGGCTTGACCTTTCATTTTTTTTTTATGGCCAATGACATTATCAAAACACAAATGAGGTGAAAAGGCTACTACTGGGAAAATGAATCTATGCAATCTGCCCCTTGTATATTAAATAGGCAGAACTACAACGTGGTAGATTTACTGACCTTAGAAATATACGGTATGAGCTTAAACCTTGAATTTCTAAATGCATCATCACCCTTGATGAAGCTTTCTAACAAGGGTGCATCCTCCACAGGTGTTGTCATCATAAAATATAGAGCAAGTGTGTATGTTGTGGAACCTGGGACCTGTTCTGTAATTAGTATCTTGCAATGTCTCACACATTAGACCCAATAATCATCATGAACCCATCCTAGTTGACCAGAAAACAGAACCTTGCACTTACCTGTATGTTTATGATGAAAAAGAACTCTGGCCCTCCTTGCGCTGCATATTTCTGCAAAACACAGCTTGTAAATGTCCTATTATGTACCATCACGGAATCCTCTATACGATTAATAGAACGGATACTATCAAAATTGTTAAGGATCATGACCAATTAATACCACCTGGACAATGCTTCCAGGACGTCCAGCAAGATCATCCTCCCGCCTGTTGGATTTTAGCCAATCTGCAGCGACCATTTGCATCAAGCTGCCATTAGCCTTAACCTGGAAGGTGAATACAGAAAGCCATAAAAGATTTAATAAGAACTGCCACTCGGTGCTGATCCCAACAGTGAAGATTCTGTTTATAAGAAACCGGGAAGATGCTATTGGTGATAACTGCCAGGAATTAAACACACTTTCATGGGAACAGCCTGGATTACGGACTTCTACCAATCTATATGTAGTATGGCCCTCACATCTGCTGCTAGTCTAAAAAGTTCAGTGTAGAAAATATATGCTGGAAAATGGAAAGCTTAAAACTTGTTGACTGGTAAATGAGATTTCTTCTGCAGGAATGCGAAGGATTGAAGCATAGATGAGACACCATACACAAGGACCAGCAATCAGTCATCAATAGCATGCAAATCATCATCACAGTGGTATCATTTAAGCACGAGTTTAATAAGAAAAAAGACATGCATTTTTTGTTCCCCTTAGATTGGGGATCCTGACCATTTTCTAAGTTTCATAAGAATAAATGTGTTGCCCAAACCTTCTTCTGATCACGAAGGTAACTTTCTCCACGAATTAAAAAGGTGGAATGATCAGCCATTGTCCAACTGGAAAGCAAATTACATGTAGGGTCTTTTGGCAGAGTGGTTCCATAGCAGCATGAAATACTGTCCTCTCTTACCATCTCCTGTAGGTCCATATAGCCCCTCTTCTGAACTGCAGTATGCATTAGTCACTGAACACCATTAAGACATACAAGACAAAATCCTAAGAAGCAATCTGATCAGATCAGGATTATTTTTCATCAACTAGTTAATCTCTACATTTAAAAAAATCAAATAATAATAATAATAATAAAAACCACCTGCAAGATCATGCAATTTCTTCACAAAACATGCAGCAGTGGATAACTTGGGTTGACGTGTATCCTGAAACTCTCAAATTCATTAGCCCAGTCAGAATTGAAGTGAGCATGTCATGCGCACCACGATGTGCCCAGTGTGAATAATGCATGTACAATGAATCAGTGAGCTCAGCATACTGAAGAAAGAAACTGGGTAATCCTGCCGTCAATGAAACCAGTAATTCAGTGCTGCCAAAATTAAATCTTGACTGTATGAATATAAAAATGCAAATCTATTCTTAGCATGGCATACGGACATGAAAACATCCATGCACACAAGCGAAAATGATAAGAGTGATAGGCAGAACATAAGGCATGCCCTTCACCTCTTCCCACAGCAGACTTGTTCAGTGTTCCCTCCATGACAATATTATTTGTGTTATGTGTCAAGGCTAAAATATTGGGAAGCAGCAAGTTCATTTCCTCAGAGATCTTTGCAGATCCCCCAAAGCAACAGTTCTAAGCCCTTGTGAACATGATACATTTGAATAAACAGTTTGTTAAAAGGTACCTGAGGATAAATTTCTGGACTGCAACCATAACTCCAACCGTCTTCTACTCGTTCAGTATCTGAGGGCTCTGGAACATCAAAAAACTCATCGGCAGCATCATTGAGACCTACTAGGCTGGCATGTTCTGAAGGTGTCTTATCTACTTCTTCACTTACATGTTCTTTAGACTTTCCCTCAATCAGTGATGGTCGACTGCCAACAATATTGCTAACCAACTCTCCTGAGGAAAAATCAGGAGGATAACTTCCCCGTTTTGCTCTGAACAACTCTCTGAGTGCTGCAAATTCAAAATAAACAGTAAAGACTGAAAATCCTTGAGAACACTAGTAATCAATAAATGCAGAAGTAGGAACAAAAATAACTATCAACAGTTGTCACTGACTACCTGCAACTCTCTCAAGCATTCGAATGGTTATAGATCTAGCTGATGAAGTTCTTAGATATGATTTCCAGAATTTCCAGTCAATAGCAAGCATATGCCTAACTACAGACCTTTTCCCTTGATTCAATGGAGATATGACATATCCTCCACCTGCAAGATAGTGCAAAGAAGGAACAATGCCCTCTCAGTCAGTAGCTGATAAGAATAGAATAATAGCTCTGACTTGGTTGAAAATGATAAGTCATCCCAGGCAGGAGATGAATGGCAAAGCTTGAAGACTTTTATAAAAAGTTCTCAAACAATGCATTCCTACCTGTTTCTATAAACAAATTGCATTCATTTAAATAGATGGATACACAAATTAAGCATTCGAACTGTAAAAAGCAAGAATACCATCTACTATCCTCTATTATACAGAGGCAAACACATTGCAGAGATGCAGAAAAATAATTACCTAATATCTGTGTTGCATCATGTACATTGCATCATGGACATTGACATGCAGAAAAATAATTACCTAATATCTGTGTTCCTATTTCAATGGGATAGCATGCCTTTTGAAAAACTTTGAAATACCAGGAAGTTCATTATCATGTCTTTTATTCATATTTTGTGGTAAAATAGGAAATTATACCACAAAGAGAACAAACAAAATGAAATTAAGGCATCATTTTGCTCCCAAAATTTAAGCATACATTACTTTTAAGGCAGGCACGAACATATCCTTTCTGCGGTGGACACTTCTTGTGAAACACAGAATGGTAGAGAACAACTGCAGCATAATAAATCCAGGGAAATTAGACATTCGGTCAAAAGTTTCAGTCAGAAATCTAGATGTGCTTCCTCCACTGCATTGTTACCATATGTTCCATCGTCTTCCCTCCTCCAGTAGCGCCTCAACAAAAAATCTCTCCGCTTCATTCCCCTGGAAAAGTGTAATATGTTGACAAAAAGGAAGTTAAAATCAGACACCCATGAGTGATTGCATCAGAAGTATATAGACCAGTCTTAAAGAAACTGAGCTGACCAAGGTAACCAATTGCCATACAACTGCTTGTGAACAATATCAGTATGGCCATCAAGATGCTCAACCACACTACCCTTGTAGAAACAGAAGTCCCATCTGCAAGCCAATTGGAAAAGTGGACTTAGTGAAAAACAAACACATTTTCTGGAAAAGGAAAGACAATGGCTTAGTGAGGAATAATTAGTATAAATCAATAACCATGAGCTGACCACAATGTAAAATTGTAGCTAACAGATGTAATCTCAAAGGCCAAGTAGCCATAAACCGTAATCTAATTTTATCCTAATTATCACGTAAGTATCCCAGAGCCTCGGTTGGAAAACTGAGTTTCCCACTCTATTGTCATATCCAGTCTCTTGAAAAGGATCTGACCTTGGCAATCCTATTCACGCTCTTCCTTTTCCTATCTATCTTTAGCAAGTTGAAAACTTCGTAGACTCTTTAAACTACATCATCAATTGGAGCTTTCAGTTAAAAGCTTCATTATAAAAAATGCTCCAAAAACTTACTCTGATCTTGAGGGACCAAGAGACATAAGGATCTGGAAAATGGCTTCTGAGGTTCCATCAACCACACCAACTGCCATTATTGCAGGGTGATCATCCCACTGCAAGAAAAATGATTCTTTCACAACCAAGATCTTGCTTAGGGAACAATTAGTGGCAGAAGAAAATCTACCCACCTTCCCATGGGAATCTCTATCTCTTGCTTCTTTAAAGAGACGTAAACCTACAAAACAGCCCTTTTTATGCATGGAATTTTAGCTAACAAACACAGCTTACGGTAGGATGCATTACTACCATTATGACACCCAAATATGGTCCAAGATGAGGGTGCAATGACATCAGTCACTGAATCTCTGTGTCTGAATGAACAAAGAGTCCAGTCTATCGATCTCACCCGACTAGAACCACTCAATCTGAGAGAATAAATTGTTAACAAAATATCAAAAATAATTGCAGGCATGAAATTAAAGAGTAACATACAAGACACCAGCATTTTCCAAACTAAATAAACAGCTAGTAAGATTTGCCTTGAGATGAAATCTGTCACAAGAACATGGAAATAAGCAAGAAGATTGAAAGTAGGCCTCATGTTTCAAAAGCAATGCTAGGTGTGATTATCATACCTAAAGGACTGCCAACAGCTCTTTGAATAACCAACAAAATTAGAACCACCCTGCAGAGACAGATCAGTATTAGTCACTGTATGCATAACTGTATGCAGTAAATTACAAGAATAAGTGCTTCCAAACCTTTAAGGCTGCTTCCTTGAAGAAATGAATCCATCTTGCCGCTTCCTCTGGGCTACTTGCTCCCAGCTATAATTTCAGATTTCATAACTTAGACATGAACTTTTACATACAAATTGGATTCATTTGCTAGAGCAGTCAGCTCACCTTCAGTTGATCATTATGGTTAGAAGTGTTATAAAGTGTAAATATGAAGAATTCCTGCAAGTTATACGGTACAGTCCTTAAGTAAATGTTGAAGTGCCATGTAGGAGAAATAGAAAGATTGCATGGTCAAAAAAAATGTGTCAAGTAAAGAAGATAATCTGGAAAGTATATGGTTACCCAGATCAACAGAGAACAGTTTTCTTACTTTTCTATGAATGCTTTCTCTCCCATTGTCAGTGACCCGAATGCATGAGTCAATGATTGCACTTCTAACAGGGCACTGAAAAGCAATAGATGTATTTTTTAAATTTTGTATGTCCAAGTCAGACAGAATGCAAAACCATAAATCGTGCTAATCTACCTATCAAACAAAAAAAGGGGATGCTAATCTCCTGTATAAATATATGAGAAAGCTGCAGTAAACAAGCCACAAACTAACTACAAAATGCATATCCATTCAAAATCTTCATTTGAAATCTTAAATTCAGTCCCTTTCATTTTGTGCACACAATTACAGAACCATCAATAGAAATGGGTGTGCTGTGTAGGCACACAAGGAAGTTTTATGTGAGTGTAAAATCCATAGCCAACGTGGAACAGAAGCAGTTGAAAGGCCAGAGCAGAGGTAAATTTCAAGGTAGGAAGGTTGTTTCCTACCACGGAACTGACCTTGGAGAAACCAAAAACCAACCAAAAAAAATAAAAAAAATGATCAAACTCAGTGTCATGTATACACCTAACGACATGGACTAAAGAGCTACCAATAGTGACATGTAATGGTGGAACACAGACAGTTTTCACAGTAAAAAAATTGTAGAAGATCAGAATAAATAACTCCGTGAGTTGGTTTCATGGTGGCGTACAAAGAGCCAATGTGAATAAAAAAAACATCCCCAATGAAGCCAGAAACGCGTCTACTTCTTTTAGGACTTACGTTTGAATTAATAGAAAATTTTCCCAACAATAAGTCTGTAAACAAGCTGATAGACGTGAAACAAGTTTAACAATATCAAAATTATGCCACAATCCAGAAAATTTTCTCAAGTTTAAAAGCAACCCAATGAATTAGTATAAGCAACAACTTCACGGCACATTACTACCCATTTCTATAACGGCAAAGCGACTTCCGGTGAGATGGGTGCCTGAAACTTCCATGTACACAAGCAGAAAACACGGAAACTACCATTCTATAAACACGGAACATCAGCTCAGTATCATTGCATGCACGCACACGGAGAGAAAGAAAAGGTAGAAGAGAGAAAACCAGAAACCCCACAACCCCATTTCCATTTTTCGCATCCCAATTCGATTTTTCACAGGTTCAGAAAGGTAAGTGGATCAGAACCCAACACCATAACCAAATTAGAGTAACACAAACTTTATCACAAAATGACGCAACAACTGAAATAGTTTGAGAACCTCATGATTGGAAGCAGGAGTGGACTTGAAGCACTTAAGAACATGATCTTGAAGAACAAAGTATCGTTTCCTGGAGTATTGCAACCCAATCCGGTTGGACCGAATCAAATACAACCATCCTTCCATTACCTCTCCTCCTCCTCCTCCCACCATCATCATCGACGTTTCCATCTCTTCTCTCCGCAACCCCCCCCCGGAAAAAAAAAAAAAAAAAAAAAAAAAAAAAAAACCAAAAATTCCCCCAAAAAAAGGGGAAAAAAAAAAACTGCAAAACTTCCTGCTTTCTCTACTCTCCCATCTAAATATATGAAACCTCCAGACTCTTCCACACAAACACACACTTGTATATTGTATGTATGTGTATTATGTGAGACTCGTGTGTACAAAATGAGTCTGAGGGAGCGCGTCTGATGATATCCTCCGATCCCAGCGTAGGGATACGGAGGAAAGATTGTTTCTTTGCGCGTTTTCTCACTGTCAATTTTTTTTTTGTTTTCGGTCTCCTTTTCTTTGTTTCTTTCTCTGGTAGAGCTCTACTGCAAGTATACAATTGGTTGGTTGGTGCGCGTATAATGAGACAAAGCTTGACGTGAGCTAAGCAACTCTCTCTCTCTCTCTCTGTATCCATTGACGTTTGTGCCCACCTTTTGTTTTCTTCGGCTTTCTTGTTTGCTTTTTCAGGAAAATGATTCAAATTGTTCGGCAAGCCATATGGCACAGGTTGGTTGCTTTTACCACCCAACATGTTTTCGGCTCACAAGTACGGGTTTGAATCTCTGATAAGACGTTTACTTCAATTCCATTATTCATATACTTACTAAATTTACTCCTTTTGCTCTTTTAGACGATTTATATATATATATATATATATATATTTTTTTTTTTTTTTTCCCTTTGACGAAATCGGCATACCACCTGCTTTCAAAAAAAAAAAAAAAAATTCTTTTTTTTTCCTAGGTTATTTGAAAATTGTTTTGTGTATACATTTTTTTAGGTCATTTTTTAGGTTTTTTAGCGGAGAAAAAGAGAGGCCAAACATCCACGGTAAGCCATTAATTTTTGTCTTTCAAAAAATGTGCCTACATTAGAAAAATGACAGAGTCTTCTTTGTAGTTTTGACTCCATGGTAAACTTTTTAGGTGACACCTCGTTGACTAGTCATTCTAATGCAGATTTGACCATAAAATATTAAAATGGCATATAGAGGCATATCCTATGTCACAATGTCTCTCCCTGTCAACCAATGTTGAATCTTCTTATCGTCTTCAATTCAAGGCTACGAAATGAAAAGTATGAATGTATCATTCTTCTTTTAAAGTTTAAACGAGGAGACTTCTTGAGCATTTTAATATATATATATATATATATATATATATATATATATATATA